>CAUYON010035401.1:0-41000 GCA_963573935.1 Arctocebus calabarensis
CCCAGCTACTTGGGAGGCTGAGGCAAGAGAATCGCTTAAGCCCAAGAGTTTGAAGTTGCTGTGAGCTGTGACACCACAGCGCTCTACTGAGGGTGACATAGTGAGCTCTGTCTCAAAAATAAATAAATAAACAAACAAACAAATAAATAAATAAATAAAAATGTCCATTGAATGAACAAGTGAATGTGGATATACATTCAAGCTTTAGGATCTCAATGTTTGGGTGTCAAGAGAGGCAGGATCTAGCTCATTTAGGATCTGAGGTTGAGGGACACATTTGAGAGTGATTAGAAATGTGATTTCAAAAACAGAGTGAAGCGGCTTGGCGCCCGTAGCACAGTGATACAGTGCCAGCCACAGACACAGGCTGGGCCAGCTAGGCCATAATGACAACTGCAACAAAAAAATAGCCAGGCGTTGTGGCAGACGCCTGTAGTCCCAGCTACGTGGGAGGCTGAGGCAAGAGAATCGCTTAAGCCCAAGATTTGAGGTTGCTGTGAGCAGTGTGACGCCACGGCACTCTACTGAGGGTGACATAGTGAGACTCTGTCTCAAAAAAGAAAGAAAGAAAGAGACTCAGTAAAATATAATGCATGTTTGATTATGGGAAGTATAAGAAGTATATTGCCTTCTCTTCTAAAGTAGAGATGGCAATAGAAAAACAAAACACTACTTGGGTGGCTGAGGCAAGAGAATCGCCTAAGCCCAGGAGTTGGAGGTTGCTGTGAGCTGTGACGCCACGGCACTCTACCCAGGGGGATAAAGTGAGACTCTGTCTGTACAAAAAAAGAAAGAAAAGAAAAAGAAAACAGGGAGAAAAATGAAAGCTGAGCTGGTTGTAATATTTTCAAGTTGGCCTTGAGAAGGTGACGTCAGGTGAACAGAGATGGAGAGGGTCAGCTGAGCACAGCCCGCCAGAGGGGAGTGCTCCAGGCAGGGCGAGGGGTGCCTGCTGTGCAGCTGGCGTGGAGGGGTGAAAGGACAGGAAGACGACGGGGCCAGATTGTGCACGGCCCAGGAGGGCTCAGGGGCCATTGTCAAGACTCCGGCTTTTGCTCTGATGGTGTGCAGAGCCATTGTGTAAAGGACAGAGTGGTCTGGTGCTTGCAGTAACAAGGCCACTAGCTCTGGGTATGACGTTAGCGCATACTGCTCGGGCAAGAGCAGCAGCAGAGAGATCAGTTTGGGGTCACTGCAGTGTGCTCTGAACTGGAGGTGCCTCTGGGACACCCTCACGCTGCCTAATGGGCAGTTTGTCAGGTCCACCTGGCAGTCAGAAGAAAGTCCGTCCAATACACAGGGCACAAGTTTGAAGTCTTGGCAGAGAAATGGCACGGCTTCAAGCCACGAGGTCACCCAGAGGACTGGAGACTGCAGCTCCGTCCTGGAAAGGGAGGGCAACCCACGAAGAAGGTGAAGATGAAGGTGTCAGTCCGGGAAGCTGAGAGTTGAGGAGGAAGGTGTGTTTGCAAAGTCAAGTGAGGCAATGGGGTTAAGTAGGATTACGACTCAAAACGAGAAGACAACCAGTGTGCCTGTCTTTTGCCATTCGGGATCTATCAGACCTGGCACAGCTCTGCTGCAGATGACGCAGTGGTGGCCTTCTGGTCCTCGGGTTGCAATGCAAGTGGCGTGTCTCTGACCACAACGGCTGCAGGGGGGTTTCAGATTCCCTACCACCCTGGTTGCCCTTGACATAGGTGATTTCAGTCAAGTGGGAAGGCCAAGCAGTGAACAAGCCAGTAGGAGTGAAGCTAGCAAATACAGACACCTGTCAAATAACAGGACTGTGAAATGAAGAACAGGGATGGGACAGTAGCCAGAGGAGCAAAGGAAAGCTTGCTGTTGTGATGAGAAGAACGTGCCACGTCTATGTGCTAAAGAGGAAAGCCAGTCAGGGCTTTGGGATTGGGTCTTCCTGAAGCTCCGGACAATTCATTCGTTCCTTCATTCATTCACTTGTTCAACAACTATTCATTATCTACCCTAAGTCACGCACTGGGGATACACAGAAAAATACAAACAAGAGCCATTCCATTACGGGGGAACCACAGACACATACATCACCACCCAGAATACCAAATGTGGAAGGGACTAGAGGTGCACGCAAAAGGCCAGAAGATCCATTAATTCCACCTGGTGGGGGGAAGGGAGCGAGGAGGAGAAACTCCTAGAGGTGGTAACATTTGCACAGAGAATTAAAAATGAGAAAATGAAGGGGAGCGGGGGAACCACATGAACCACAACAAGATTGTGGTGTGGGAGGGGTGGGATTAGAAAGCACTTAGCATCATCAGGGCGGAAGGGGGGGGGCGGGGCGTGGTGAAGTGTCAGGATTTGCAGGGGTGAGGTAGGTTGGACCAGATAGTCAAGAGCGTTGTTGTTTTTTTTTTAATTTAATTTAATTTAATTTTTTTTGAGACAGAGCCTCAAGCTGTCACCCTGGATAGAGTGCTGTGGCATCACAGCTCACAGCAACTTCTGATTCCTGGGCTCAAGCGAGTCTCTTGCCTCTGCCCAAGTAGCTGGGACTACAGGCACCCGCCACAACGCCCGGCCATTTTTTGGTGGCAGCCGTCATTGTTGTTTGGCGGGCCTGGGCTGGATTCGAACCCGCCAGCTCAGGTGTCCGTGGCTGGTGCCTTAGCCCGTTGAGCCACAGGCGCCGAGCCTAGTCAAGAGCTTTGAAAGGTGAATGGTCTGTATTCTTACAGGTGACGGGAATTTTCTCAGAAAAGAGACATAATGGAGGGTGCGTTTAGAACGAAAACTCAAGCACAATATCAAGAATAGATTGAAGAGGAAAGAACTTGGGAGCAGAGAGACTGGCGATGAGGAAATTGCAGTGGCCCAGGTAGGAGATGACAAGGTCCGCAGGGCAGTGGCAGTTCAAGAGGTTAGTGTGGGAAATCATGCAGACGACCTCATCCCACTGTCCTTGTGTGTGCCTTCCTGTACCAAGAGGCCACAGCGCTAGGAGCTACCGTTGTCAGACTCCCTTGCAGTTCCAAAACTAACGTAAGTTCTGATAAACGCATTTGTGCAGGATTTGGGGGGGCCCGTGAAGGAGAGGCCAGGCTTCTGGCTGTTTCCAGCTGTTTCCTCCGGCAAGCCCAGTCATAAGCGTGGAGACTGCTCTGGCAGCGGCATCCCAGCCTGCTGCTCTAGCTTCGTGGGTGTGGACACACAGGGCACAGGCACCCGTCTTTTGCTATTCTGGATCTATCAGACACAACATGGCTCTGTTGCAGATGACACTGTGGTGGCCTTCTGATCCTTAGATTGCCACGCAAGTGCCATGCTCCTGAACACAACGGCTCCAGTGGGGTTTTCAGATTCCCTACCTTCCTGGTTGGGGTGGATGCATCAGTTTCCCCGGCAGGACAGTTCTCCACGTTACTACGGACGTCACACCCAAAGGTCCAGCCCAAGTGCCTGCTCTGGCCAGGTGCAGGGGCTCACACGGGAAATCCTAGTACTCTGGGAAGCCGAGGCAGGAGGATTGCTTGAGCTAAGGAGTTTCTGACCAGACTAAGCAAGAATGAGACCACTGTTTCTACTAAAAATAGAAAAAAAAAAGCCAGGCCTGTGGGCTACTGTAGTCCCAGCTACATGGGAGCCCAAAGCAAGAGGACCTCTTGAGCCCAAGAGTTTAGGTTGCTGTGAGCTATGATGCCACTGCACTCTACCCAGGGGGACAGAGTGAGATTCTGTCTCAAGAAAAAGAGTGCCTGGTGGCGCCCATAGCTCAGTGGGTAGGGCGCCGGCCACATACACCGAGATTAGTAGGTTCAAATCCAGCCCCGGCCAGCTAAAACATTAATGACAACAATAACAACAACAAAATGGCCAGGCGTTGTGGTGGGCGCCTGTAGTCCCAGCTACTTGGAAGCTGAGGAAAGAGAATCACTTAAGCCCAAGAGTTTGAGGTTGCTGTGAGCTGTGATGCCATAGCACTCTACCCAGGGCAACAGCTTGAGACCCTGTCTCAAAAAAAAAAAGAGTGCCTGTTCTTCCAACAATTGTATAAGCACCTAATTGCATAAATAAATCTCTTTCTGCTTGAAATGGCTGTATTGGTTTCCAAGTGCTGTAATTGAACTCCCCTGATAGGCTGAATAAAGAGAACTGAGAGAATTTGATGACCAATTGAATGTGGTAAGGAAGAAGCAGGTGGTGGCAGGCTGTTGCCATAGGTAGGGTGCCGTGGTGTGATGACATGGGTCACAGCAAGTACTTCTAAAGTTTTGAGCTTCATATGGCCATCAATCAAAGTACGGATGCATAAGATAGAGTGGGGCACCTCAGAACTGGGCGGAATGGGTTCTCTACAGCAGCCAGCCTGAGGCAGGCTGTTGAAACTAGGTCACTGCCTTCAATAGAAGGAGATTTGGTTCTAGACTAAGTGGCACTATTACTGCAATGCATATCTGACCCACACTGTCAAGCCCAATTTTTTTTTTTAAACAAAGTCTCTGTCACCCTGGGTAGAGTGTCGTGGCATCACAGCTCGCAGCAACCTCCAACTCCTGAGTTCAAGCAATTCTCTTGCCTCAGCCTCCCAAGTAGCTGGGACTATAGACATCCCCCACAATGCCTGGATAATTGTTTTATTATTGTTTGTTTGTTTAGCAGGCCTGGGCTGGTTTCAAACCCACCAGCCCACAGCATGTGGCCGGCACCCTAACCACTGATCTACAGGCACCCAACCTATTTTCTTTTCTCCTTTTTTCTTTTTTTTAAGACAGAGCCTCAAGCTGTCGCCTGGGTAGACAGCTTGAGGCTCTGTCTTAAAAAAAGAAAAAAGAATCTCACTCTGTCTCCCTAGGTAGAGTGCTATGACATCACAGCTCACAGAAACCTCCAACTCCTGGGCTCAAGCGATTCTCCTGCCTCTGCCTCCCAAGCAGCTGGGACCACAGATGCCCACGACAATGCCTGGCTTTTTTTTTCGGTTACCGTCGGCATTGTTGTTTGGTGGGCCCGGGCTGGACTCAAACCCGCCAGCTCAGGTGTATGTGACTGGTGCCCTAGCCACCTGAGCCACAGGCGCTGAGCCCTATTTTCTTTTTCTTTATGCTTACTTCTTTTAAGCAGTTGATTCCATTTGTCATTTTTTTTTTATTGCCATTTGTCATTTTTTGTATTCATAATAAAACTCAGAGATTCATACAATTGTCAGTAAGTATGTCCCAAATGGCTCGGCGCCTGTGGCTCAACGTGCTAAGGCGCCAGCCATGTACACCTGAGCTGGCAGGTTCGAATCCAGCCCGGGCCCGGCAAACAACAATGACGGCTACAACCAAAAACTGGCCAGGTGTTGTGGCTGGCGCCTGTGGTCCCAGCTACTTGGGAGGCGGAGGCAAGAGACTCACTGGAGCCCAGGAATTGGAGGTTGCTATGAGCTGTGATGCCACAGCAGTCTATCCAGGGTGACAGCTTGAGGCTCTGTCTCAAAAAAAAGTATGCTCCAAATGAATTCATTTCTCTCTCTCTCTTTTTTTTTTTTTTTTGAGACAGAGGCTCACTCTGTTGCCCTGAGTAGAGCTCCATGGCATCACAGCTCACAGCAACCTCAAACTCTTGGGCTGAAGAGATCCTCTTGCCTCAGCCTCCAGAGCTGGGACTATAGGCTCCTGCCACAATGCCCAGCTAGTTTTCTATTTTTGGTAGAGACAGGGTCTTACTCTTACTCAGCCTGGTCTTGAACTCCTGAGCTCAGGCAATCCACCCCACTGCAGCCTTCCAGAGTGCTAGGATTATAGGAGTAAGCCACCACACCCGGCTGTGAATTCATGTCTTTTTTTTTTTTTTTTTTTTTGAGACAGAGCCTTAAGCTGTCACACTAGAGTGTTGTAGCATCACAGCTCACAGCAACCTCCAATTCCTGGGCTCAAGTGAGTCTCTTGCCTCCGCCTCCCTGTAGCTGGGACTACAGGCACCCGCCACAACGCCTGGCCATTTTTTTGGTTGTAGCCGTCATTGTTGTTTGGCAGGTCTGGGCTGGATTTGAACCCGCCAGCTCAGGTGTACGTGGCTGGCACCTTAGCCTGTTGAGCCACTGGCACCGAGCCACTGTAAACAGTTTTTGATTCCTATAGGAAAGACCAAAAAAAATCTCTTTTCCTAAAAATGTTGAAGTCTGACTGTTTAATGAATTCAGTTTGTGCCCACCGCAGGGGGATGTATCGAGTGACCTTTCGAGGTTCTCTGTGGACTCTGTCTATGATAACGGGCCCTTATTCATTCTCCTCTACCTTAGGTCTGGTCAGAATCACTGGGTGTGGGGCCCTATTCCAGAAACGACTTTGGTGTCTGCAGTGTTTCTATTTTCTTCTTGTTTACCATCAGGATACTTCCCCTTTCCATGGGGATTTTCTGAAGAGTTCACACACCCACTTCACAAAAGTGTCCTCTTGTTGAATGACAATGATAGCCTCTTTCTCTGGTTGGCAACCAGAAGCAACTGCTATCCAGACTAGGCAGAAAGATGGTGCTTGGCCACTTAGTTGGCTGAGGCCAGAGGGAAAGTCCAGCAAAATGTCTTCCCTGGAAGTGACAATAGGCAAAGTCCCACTGGAACCCTGCTAGAGCTGCACGGGGAAGGGAGCATTGTCTATGACTGGCTCTGGGCTTCCGGGGAAGGAGTTCCAAAATGCTTCTGAGCATCTTGTCTGCAGCGCCTTTCCAGTCCACTTACAAATGCATACGCAAGACAAGGCAGGGCCCTTTTGGATTAAGGATAATCCTGCTATAAGCACAGTAAATAGTTCTGCAGAGAGCTGCGAGAATAAACCAACCTAGACATCCGTCACTCAAATACTTTCTGAGTCCTTGCCCTGTGCTAGATTTTGAGCTAGCTGTCAGGCTCAGGATGGTGAATGAAATCCTAACCCACAGATTGACGGTCTGGCGGCGGAGCACAGGCACACACAGCTAATCATTATGACAGCATGGGCCCTGCTTTGCCTGGGCGCATACAAAACATAGGTGCTGGCAAAGCCAGTGTCCGCGGGTCACTCCACCTTCCTGGCACAGCCCATGTGTTCACGTGGCACTTTGCTTATCTGACCATGTCACTCTGCCTCCCAGTGTCCCCATCCCATACTGAGTAAGGTGTACCCTTTGGCTCCCACTTTCCTTTCAGTTTATATCTTTGCATCCTTCGCAGTTCTCTTTTGTGTCTTGCTGTCTTTGGTCCCACGTGGCCGACACCGTGAGGGCCTGGCTCACGTCTGGCTGTACTGACCAGTACACACTCAGAGCTGTGCCCATCTCTACAGCTCTCTTTCTGGGCCTTTTCTTTGGCTGTGGGAATCCCTGCAGGCAACTCCCCACCAACTTCTCTGCCCTTCTGTTGGGATGACTCCGAGACTTGTTGGACACTGACCCTCGGGGCTGTGTGGCGGGCTCGAGGGCTGAGCACCCCCAGTGGCCGCTGTCTCATTAAGGTGCCGACCAGTCTTCTTTCCCCCCAACCTTGGCCCTCACACTGCTTGTCTCCAGTGGTTGAGTTCCCCTTCGTCACCTCCTCTACGATGTCACCTGTCACTCTCCACGTTCTACACGTGCAGTGTGAGATGATTGGACCCTAACACAAACCTCTCTTAGGCCGCACGGCAACTGTGTGTAGGCCTACTTGACTTTGCTCACTGGGAAATGTGACTTACTCTTCTTTCTAAACCAAGGCCCTAGCAGAGTACCTTGTACAGAGTAGATGTCCAATAAATATTTGACAAAGGGATAAATGAGCCCCGCGCGGGGACTTCCTATAGAATGCTTGGGTCCGCAGTAAGAAGTTGGAAGCCATGTTCCCAACCCACCAGCTCTAGGCCAAGAGGAATTGTGATTGTGCCTTGAAAAGAGGTTAGGAGACATCTCCTTGTCCCTCCCACAAGGCTGCTGTGATTGTGATCTTACTGCAAAGAAGGGGGGCTCCAAGCAGACTTGCCCCTGCCTTCAAGAATCCATGGAGCAAATTCCACAAGGGTCAAAACGAGTGAGGCCTGAGGGTTGGTGCAAATCCAGCTAAATGGCCCCACTAAAATTGCCACAGATGAGCCCGAGGCATGTCCAAGATGCCACCACTCCTGCTATCTCCATAGTTATCACAGGGTGGAAGCAAAAAAACCAGCTCTGACCTGTAACCGAGAGCTAAATAAATTGTCCAGAAGAAGGTCTGGTCCAGTAGAGGAATCCAGACGGTTGGGTGAGCAGGCCGCTGGTCTTTCGGGAAGGCTGGTTTCAGCTGACTTTCTGGGCTTTGCCTGTGGTGTCATTTAAAATTTGCTACCAAAGAGGACCTGATTCCATCTGAAGAACCAAGATTAGCAGGAATGGAAAACGCAGGCTGATCCCCTGCAATGTTAGACTTCAAGCAAGCAGACCGAAACATAAATTCCAGAGCCACGAGAAGGAAAGTTGGTCTTACCCCATGAGAGGAAATGGAAACGAACTAAAGCAGACTGGAGTGTAAGAAATGGGGAGTTAGCGTAGGAAAATGAGCCCGAGTTCAGCCGTGCTGTTAGTGGAAATGAGAAAAGAACCAAGAAGGGTTTGAACAAGAGGAGAAGGGGCAGGAAGAGCCTTCAGCATTTGCTGCTGGCTGCGCTGCACTGGGCGGGTCACAGGTGTTTATTTCTGGTATCAGCCCTTTGAGTTATTGGTCCTTAGTGTACAGAGGGAAAAATAGAAGCTCAGAGAGGTTAAACCGACTTGTTTGAGGTCTCCCAGCTAGTAAGGGATGGAATCCAGGTCTACATGACAAGACGAGTTTGAAAATAATTTGTACGCTGTTGAAAACACAAGATGACCTTCACTGTCTGATGTAGCTCATTACGCTTAAAGGAGTTGGGAATCCTCATAACTCAAAAACCTGTGTCTGCACAATGCTCCCAGCTACTCTGGAGGCTGAGGCAGGAGGATCACGTGGGCCCAGGAAGTTGAGGCCAGCCTGCGCAATACAGTGAGACTCTCATCTCTAAAACAATGAAAAACAATTTCAGAAATAAAGAAATCATACTCTGCCTACAGATTTCATTTTCCTCCTCTGTGCACTGGCGGGTGGCCTTCGGGGACATGTTGAGGGAGGCCCTGCAGCTGTGGGAGAAAGAAGGAGAAAGGAACGTATGGAGGATGAAGTGTACAAACGGCCTCTCTTTTGGAAAATCTCCACATGGGGGTTTACCAGTAGGCTTGGCCTAAAAAGGAAGAAAGGAAAGAAGGAAGGAAGAAAGAAGGGAGGGAGGAGAGGAGCCTGCAGGCCTGGGATTTAAATGTTCATACTTCCTAATCTTGGCGAGGACCTGAGAGAGACACCGAAATACCATGGGACTGGCGCGCACTGCCCTACTTTCAATTCAGCCCAAAGCAGGAAGGCTTAGGTATGTCACGAGAAAGCCTCTTGTCACCGCCCTAAGACCAGAACAAAAACCTTGGGAGGAGACTCCCATCTTGAAAGCTGTGATCTCCAAAGAAGCCTAGCTGGTCTTATGACTGCTGGCGTCTAGAGTGTCACAATTGTGTAACCCACTGATACTTAAAATGATCCCTGAATCCATCACATGGAATTAGGAAAATAACGTCCATTCATTTGAGTTAAAGTGTAGAGGAGGGAGGACTCTCATTCGCGAGCAAAGATAAGAAATGTGGACTGGGGTGCTACCGCACACGCCGGCTCTGGTTCTGGCTCTTTCTCTGGTTTTCCCGTCACTAATTTGAACTTACTCTGGTCCCCTTACTCTTCCTTGTTTTCATGAAAAAGCTGTACGAGGTGACATTGAATAGAACTCCCAGCTACAAAGATCAAAGGGCGGCTTCAGAGGCTTGCAAAGAGGTAGCCAATTGAATGTAAGTTCAAGTTGTTTGGCTGAAAGATGACACGTGAGAAAGCATTCCGGGAACTGGTTTTATTGCTATATATTTCTAACTCCCTAGTTTGGGTTCTATTAAATGAAAGAGGATGAAGAAGAAGAAGAAAAGCTGGCTCGGCGCCTGTGGCTCAACGGGCTAAGGCGCCAGCCATGTACACCTGAGCTGCCGGGTTTGAATCCAGCCCCGGCCCGCCAAACAACAATGACGGCTGAAACCAAAAAATGGCCGGGCGTTGTGGCGGGCGCCTGTCGTCCCAGCAACTTGGGAGGCAGAGGCAAGAGACTCGCTTGAGCCCAGGAATTGGAGGTTGCTGTGAGCTGTGATGCCACAGCACTCTACCCAGGGTGACAGCTTGAGGCTCTGTCTCAAAAAAGAAGAAGAAGAAGAAAAGCTATCAAGAAGTAAAGACAAATAAGGAAAATAGTACATAACATTTCGAAAAAACATCAAATACTATGTATTTTTTTAACATGTTAAATAAAACACAGGACACTTTTAGTTCAATGTCATACTGTAGAAAGAACTCAGGCGGGTTTTGAATCCAGAAAACCTACATTTGCATCATTGCTTTATTCCTATGGCAAAAACAACCCCAAGTAAATCTCTCCATCTCCTTGAGGCTCAGTTTCCTTATATACAAAAGGAAAATAATGAGAATACGGGGCCGGTGCCCTGCTCACTGAGCCACAGGCGCCGCCCTAATAACTACTGATTTTATGGGGGGGGGGGGATTATGTGCTAGGAACTGAGCCTGACTCTGTATTGTCTCTGAAGCCCCCCACAACTTTATGGATTAGATATTACTGTCCCCAATTTACAAGTAAGGACATTGAGGCTCTCCGAGGGATTCAAACCCAATCTGATAAAACTCTGAAACTTATTCTCTTACCTACCCTCCTATGCTTCCCCAAAGGACAATAGTATAGATCAAATACGATAATATTTTAAAAGATGCTTTCGAAGTGATAATGTATAAGTGTTCTGTATAACAATTTTTTTTGACAGAGTCTCAAGCTGTCACCCTGGGTAGAGTAATGTGGTATCACAGCAACCTCCAACTCTTGGGCTTAAGCGATTCTCTTGCCTCAGCCTCACAGGTAGCTGGGACTACAGGTGTCCACCACAATGCCCAGCTATTTTTTTTTTTGAGACAGAGCCTCAAGCTGTCCCCCTGGGTAGAGTGATGTAGCATCATAGCTCATAGCAACCTCAAATTCCTGGGCTTAAGTGATTCTCTTGCCTCAGCCTTCCAAGTAGCTGGGACTACAGGTGCCCGCCACAATGCCCAGCTATTTTTTGGTTGCAGTTGTCATTGTTGTTTGGCAGGCCAGGGCTGGATTCAAGTCTGCCAGCTCTGGTATATGTGGCTGGTGCCTTAGCCACTTGAGCACCGAGCCCTGGCTATTTTTTGGTTGCAAATGTCATTGTTGATTTTAGCTGGCCTGAGATGGATTCGAACCTGCCAACCTCAGTGTATGTGGCCAGTGCCTTACCAACTGAGCTACGGATGCCACCAAAAAACAATTTTTTTTAAGAGACAGGCTCTCACTCTGTCACCCAGGGTAGAGTGCAGTGGCCCAGACTCTGCACTCTATGGCCTCCAACTCTCTGGGCTCAAGTGAGCCTCCTGCTTCAGCCTCCTGAGTAGTTGGGATTATAGACACCATGTCTCATTAATTTTTTGTAAAGATAGGGTCTCACTATGCTGTCCAGGCTGGTCTCAAACTCCTGGCTTCAAGTGATCCTCTCATCTTGACTCCCAAAGCACTGGGATTACAGTCATGAGCCACTGCACCTGGCCTAATATTCATTATTAATAAAACAATTATAGGGCAGCACGCATGGGTCAGTGGGTAGGGCGCCAATCCCGTATACTGAGCACAGCAGGTTTGAACCCAGCCCCAGCCAAACTGCAACAAAAAAAAAAAACAGCTGGGCATTGTGGTGGCACCTGTAGTCCCAGCTATTCGGGAGGATGAGGCAAGAGAATAGCCTAAGCCCAGGAATTGGAGCTGTGAGCTGTGATGCCACGGCACTCTACCCAGGGCAATAAAGTGAGACTCTGTCGCTAAAAAAAGGAAAAAAGAAAAAATAAAATAAACAATTATAGTAATAATGTAGTAATAACAAAAGTAATGGTGAATTTCTAAATGCTCATAATTGAAGTATTCCAACAATGTATATATGTATATAATTTTATAATTACATGATAATCTATGATTATATATAATATATAATTTGATTTGAAAGTGTAATCAAACAGGGTTTAGATAATGATCTAAGGCTCACTAGGAGCTTCCCTCATCATTTTTCATCATTGAATATCTAAGTTTTGGGGGCTCAGAGAAAAGTTTGCACACATAGAAATGTTGACATGCGAGAAACAGCACAGATGAGGTGCAGAACATAGTGAAACCTCTTGGTCTGAACAGTTTTATCACCGAAAGTGCCATCTGGCCACGCACATCAGAAAATAACCAGGTTACTAACTAACAAATTTTACCACATTGGAAAAACAAGCAAAAGATTCACTGACCTATCAGTGTAATGGTTCTGGCTTGTGATCAGAATAAAATAGGTAGCAGACTATCCCCATGGGTTATCAGAGCCAAGGAAGAATCCCTTTGGTCTCTCAGATCTGGACCCTATGAGCTTGAAATTGAATCTTAGCTGTGGCAGGATGGGGCAGAGTGCCTTTAAAAGAGGATGTGGGAAACAGTCGGCTCAAGCAGGTGGCACAGTCAATCTGGGAGTCTCGGTCCCACTGACGTATCAGTACTTGTTTGAGGAACCGGCCTCCACTTTCTTAAGTTTCCTTAAAAAAAAGTCCTGGCCCTTTTCAAACCTGTTAGAGACAGACGGGGACCTCAGAACTCATCTTGTCCAATGTTCCTGTGTCACAGGTGAGAAAACAAAGCCCCAGAGAAATAATCTGAAGGCCAGAGAGCTCATCAGCAGTCAGGCAGAACAGAAGCTCCTGCTGTCCATGGGGTTCTAGCGTACAAACGGCTTCTGCCTGCCCTCCTGCTTCAGCACTCCCCCGCTGACTTTTTACTTTGACACAAACAGATTTGCCTATCATATTTGTATACACTGAGGTATCGCCCTTGGTAGATCAAGCAAATCAAGAGAATCACTTGAGCCCAAGAGTTTGAGATTGCTGTGAGCTAGGACGCCATAGCAGCAAGGCACCATAGAGGCTATGGTGTCCTAGCTCACAGCAATCTCAAACTCTTGGGCTCAAGTGATTCTCTTGCCTTAGCTTCCCAAGTAGCTGGGACTACAGGTGCCTGTCACAAAGCCCAGCTATTTTTTGGTTGCAGTTGTCATTGTTGGTTAGCAGGCCCAGGCTGGGTTTCAACCCGCCAGCCTGGGTGTATGTGGCCGGCGCCATACCCACTGAGCTATGGGCACCGCCCAATGCCTGGCTGTTTTTAGAGACGAGGTCTTGCTTTGGCCCAGGCTGGTCTCAAACCTGTGAGCTCAGGCAATCCATCTGCCTCCGGATGGAGCCACAGGTGTGAGGCCCCCCCCCCCCAGCTGTAGAAAGTATTTTCTGTGTGCACAGTTAAGGCACTTTACACATATCAACTTAAGAATCTTTACAATACCCCTAGGAGGTTGGTACTAATATTATCTCTATCTTGTAGAGACACAGAGAGGCCTAGTAATTTGCCTGAGGTCACACAGCTAGTCACTGGTATAGCCGGGATTTAAACTTAGCCCAGAGAGCTCCAGTAGTATTTATGTTTTCATCCCATTAGCAGGTGTCTCTGAAAAGGAGAAATGGGAGGGCTAAGTGTTTGGGATGGGAAGATTTTCCTGACAGACTGTTTATACTTTTGCCATCTGCATATGTTACCTTTTAAATAAACAAACAAATATCAACTATTGTGGGTATCCTTTTAAAATATAGTAGAACCGGCTCGGCGCCTGTGGCTCAGCGGGCTAAGGCACCAGTCATGTACACCTGAGCTGGAGGGTTCAAATCCAGCCTGGGCCACCAAACAACAATGACGCTGCAACCAAAAAATGGCCGGGCGTTGTGGCGGGCGCCTGTAGTCCCAGCTACTTGGGAGGCTGAGGCAGGAGACTTGCTTGAGCCCAGAAATTGGAGGTTGCTGTGAGCTATGATGCCACTGCCCTCTACCCAGGGTGACAGCTTGAGGCTCTGTCTCTAAAAAGAAAAAAACATAAAATATATTAGAACCTCTGTAAATTCCCCATCAAGGGACTGTAACAAACTGGTCAGCATATGGAGGAGGTCCACATCGGGAACTAGGCCTGCTGTACAGGGGATGCCTGTCCAGTCTATAAAATTAGGTCAACTTTTCTTTGTGTGAGACAGAGTCCTCAGTAGAGTGCGGTGGTGTCACAGCTCACAGCAACCTCAAACTCTTCGGCTTAAGTGATTCTCTTGCCTCAGCCTCCTAAGTAGCTGGGACTACAGGCGCCTGCCACAATGCCCGGCTATTTTTTTCCTAACAATGAGGTCTGGCTCTGGCTCAGGTTGGTCTTGAACCTGTGACCTCAGGCGATCTGCCAGCCTCAGCCTCCCAGGTGCTAGGATTGCATGAGCCACCATGCCTGGCAAATGAGATCCACTTAAGGAGGTGGTCAACTATGGGGATTCTACTGTAGTTCTATAAAGGATAGTAAAGATGGCTATGCAACAGGGAGGATGTGCTTAAATGAATATTTAAAAATCATTAAAATGGGGCGGCGCCTGTGGCTCAAAGGAGTAGGGTGCCGGCCCCATATCCCGGAGGTGGCAGGTTCAAACCTAGCCCGGGCCAAAAACTGCAAAAAACAAAAAAAATCATTAAAATGGACTAGGTGGCTTGGCGTCTGTGGCTCAAGCAGCTAAGGCACCAGCCACATACACCAGAGCTGGCGGGTTTGAATCCAGCCTGGGCCCACCAAACAACAACGGCTGCAACCGAAAAATAGCCAGGCGTTGTGGCGGGTGCTTGTGGTCCCAGCTACTTGGGAGGTGGAGGCAGCAGAATCTCTTGAGCCCAAGAGTTGGAGGTTGCTGTGAGCTGTAATACCACAGCACTCTATCCAGGGCAACAGCTTGAGGCTCTGTCCAAATAAATAAATAAATAAGTAAAATGGACTAGGTATGCTCATGCCTGCCTGTAATCCATCACTTGGGAGGCTGAGGTGAGAGGATTGGTTGAGTCTAGAAGTGGAAATCAGCTGGAGCAACATAGCAAGAGTTTATCTCAAAATAAAATTAAACGCTCGGCGCCTGTGGCTCAACGGGCTGAGGCGCCAGCCACGTACACCTGAGCTGGCGGGTTCGAATCCAGCCCCAGCCCGCCAAACAACAATGACGGCTGCAACCAAAAAATGGCTGGGCGTTGTGGCGGGCGCCTGTAGTCCCAGCTACTTGGGAGGTGGAGGCAAGAGCCTCGCTTGAGCCCAGGAATTGGAGGTTGCTGTGAGCTGTGATGCCACGGCACTCTATCCAGGGTGACAGCTTGAGGCTCTGTCTCAAAAAAAAAAAAAAGGGTCACAAATACAAATTCAGACTGAATTTGGGATTGTTTGGAGATAGAGACAGCTAATCAAAAGGCCCCTGCTGGGAATATGGGACAAAAGGAAGGTTCTCTCTAACAGGTGGGGTTTCTATCCAGGTGGATGATTAAGTAGCTGCACCCACCTCCTTAAATTCCTGGATTTGGGTCTGTTCAAACATGGAGAACACATTGGAGTTGGCGCCCTCGGCTCTCTTCTTGGCTTTCTTAGGTGCCTGGGGAGGAAAAAGGGTTGGTTAACAGAGTCAAAGGCTGGGAATTAGAAAACGAGGACAGGAACCCCTCTGGGAGATAGTCCATCTTGCAGGGCTCGGCGGCTCATCTGTGAAATGGGTGACGGTGCTCACACAATGACGCTGGAGGGAGAAAAGGACATAACATCAAGTTCCTCCCTCACGCTGCTCCTGGTGGGTCCTAGGAGACCGTGTCTGCTTTGCAAATGAGGAAGGGGTGCAAGTCCATCTCGGGGGATGGAGCCCACACCCCGGGATCAGCCCCCCACAGGGTCCAGCCGCTTTTGTTCCAGTGCATTTCACAAAAAACTTAGTAATGCACAGGAGGAGAATTGATTGGAAAAAGTCAAACTCAGTAAGCCGTGATGCACGCCAAGACGAAAGGACGGTTTTTCAGGGTGTTAAAATCCAACTGCGCTCCCACCCCACAACTTTCCCTCGATTCAGATGGCAGTGAAATCTCCTCTCTAAATGCTTTGTCCTTACACGACGTCAACAGTGCAGAGAAGAGTGAGGTGACCTTTCTCCCCAAACCCACTTCTCTCTGAGTTTAAAAACTCTCTGCTGTTTAAAAAACAGCAAATATTTAAGCACTGTACAGACATTGTTATTATTTTGTTTAATTGTCATAACTGCTCTGCCCCATCAATGCTATTATTGCTATGCCCATTTTACAGGACAGTAGAGGGTAGACAACTGAGGCTCAGACAGGTTGGGTCACTTGCCTGAGATCTCACAGCCACAAAAAGGCAGAGCTGGAGTTGAGCTTGGGCATTCTGACTCCAAAGTTCATGCCCCTAACTTCTCTCTTGTGCTGGCCCTGGTTTGGGGGCTGTCTGCTTTGGGAGGGGGACACCTAACCAAACATCACAGAAAGAAAGGCTTTTAATTTGCAAGTTCAAAAGGTAAAAACGGAAAGATTCTTTTCTCCAGCTGCCTGAACAAGAGAAAAGAATTACAGTTTGATCCTTAAAAGCATTCAATCCCATTTTGCAAGCCCTGGGAGTTATTGATTCCTCAAGAGGTCAGTAGACAAGCCATAAAAAAGCCAACTCTCTTATTTTGTTTTTGTGAGTCCCTGGGAGCTGCTGTTATTTGTGGCCTATCAGGGCATTGATTGGGGTTCCTCTCTGTGCACACAGCCAATGGTGCTTTTTTCCACAAGGAGCTGGAGTCCTGGAAAGCCACCTTGCTTCCCCCTCTGTAAGGTCCTTTGCTTGTAGGTGGCTTCCCCTTGTCACCCACCCAGCATCATGCTACTCACCATGGTAGAAGGGACCCAGCTCTGCTTTCCGAGAAGAATTCCGCTCGCCACCCAGCCCTCCTCAGCCTGGGAACAATAAATACTTCCTCCTTGTGTTTAAAAATAACCCCATGACCACTTTTGGCAGTAATAGGTAAGGCGGACACCACCTAAGCACCCCCCCCCATTCCATGCCGTTCTTCTGAAGTAAGAGCAGCTCACTCGTCACTGGGTGACACGTGAGCCCCCAAAAGGCATCCAAGGTTAAAGAGACAGCTGGGTCACGGTCATGGGGAGAGATACTGTGCTCTTTCTGCAGCACATTTGTGCTTGTCAGTTTTGAGAAAGAAAATGGCAGGGAGAAGAAACAGGGAAAATTCTCTGGTTTCCCACCAGAGTGCACGGTTTCTGCACAGTCTTTGCATCTGCAGGGCGCTGTTCCTAGGACACCTTTCTTTGCAGTCAGTGGCGTGGCTCTTTCCCTGACCTCCTTCAACACACCTGTGCTCAACTGTCACCTGTGTGAGGCCTTCCCAGCCATCCTATTGAAAATAGTCCTTCTTTGTTTTGTTTTTCTCCATGGCATGTGTCACTTTCTAACACACAATGCAATGCACTTGCTTATTTTGATCAGTGTAAGTGGAGAGTCAGCTCGAGAGAACAGGATCCTTTTCAGTTTCCTTCACCATTGTCTCCCCAGAAGTAGGGAGATCCATAAATATTTGCTGGATGAGTGAAAAAATGACAACCCTCATTTACTGAGGACTCGCTATGTACCAGGCATTATGTCAGGCACATGCTCACATTTAATTTTGCAATCATGAAGGGGTAAGGAGCACATTATCATCTGTACCCTCATTTGGCAGATGAGGAAAACAAAGGCTCAGAGAGGTGAAGTAAGCTGCCCAGGGTCACACAGAGGGGGCCCATCTTGAGGTCCATTTGCCTGCAGAGTCCAGGCTCGTAAAGGGCCTTGAAAATAGCAGCTTGCTCTTCAAATGCAAGGCATTCTTATTTAATACTCTTTCCCAAGACAGCTTTGGATTTCAGGGAGCAAGACTTCAGGGCTTAGAATCATCATGGAAGAGGAACTGCTCTCGCCCCTCCCTGCTGGCGTGGACATGAACACCAGGCTGATGGCTGGAACAGCATCCATTCCCGGTCTGGAGCCCTGCTGAGTGCTGGGTGCTATGGTCGCTCAGGGGAAACAGTGCAAAGCCACAGACTTCCTGCCTTCATGGAGCTCACATGCAAGGGGAAGATATGCAAAAAGAAAATAAATAAATGCCTAATTCAGATCATTACAGGCAGTAATAAACATTATGTAAGGATGAAATGTGGTTGCCCATGAAGGCTGCCTCAGATGGGTTCAGGGTGGGTCCCTCTGAGCAGAGACGGTGAAGGGGGCTCCTGGCAGTGGGGACCACAAAACCCTCCAAGAAAGACAAATTTGGAGTCTTTGAGGGAAAGAAGGACTCACAGGGCTGGAATTTTCTAGAACATAAAAAAAGAAATCAGTTGTTTGTATTAGGTTTTCTGGAGGATGACAGGAGGTGAGGCCCAGGCAAGCCATCAGTAATTGGTAGCTATCACTCACTTCCTTTCTCAGGTGGAAAGAAAAGTCTCAATTTGGGGTCACACGAACCAAAGTGCTATTTATTGCTGTGACAAAAAAGGCATGTTTTTGTGTTTTTTTTTTCCTTCTCTCTGGTCACACATGGGTTAGAATTACTCAGGAGCCCCTTCTAATGGAATCTTTAATAACAAAAGACGTGTTTTCACATGCATGCCCACACAAGTGTACATACACATATGTGGGTGCACACACATGCATGCAGAGGCTAAAACAGACCCGTGCACATGTGTCTATGCAGAGGCTCATACATACACACACTTGCACACAAGTCCACAGGAGCTTTCCTGTCCAAGATTCTCTGACAACACCAGAATAAACATTTCCTTAGCTAATAGGCACACCATGGATTTTCGTTAAAACACTATGTGAGCAGTCAGTAGCTATAAATGGCCAAGTGCAAAGGTTGTTTCAGCCACAGCAGATGAGGAGAAGGCATGGTGGGGGAGGGGAGCCCCTGGTCAGTGGTTAGGATGGGCTCATACTCCATAGAGGCAGGTGGATATACACGTGTGTCCCTGAGGGGCATCTGCACAGCTGGGCCTAGGAAAGGGGTTCTAGAAGGGTAGTTCTGGCTGGATACTGACAGGTGTGGGGTGTCAAACAGGGCACTAAACCTCTTAGGATCTCAGGTTCCTCATCCGGGAAATGGAGACCATAATAGTACACACTCCCATAAGACTGTAGGGAGGGTTGAGTGAGGTTGTGTCCGGAGGGATTCTGGGAACATGGCCACCTGAATAAGGCGCAGAGCCCTGGGGCTGCTGGGACTTGGTGCCCACAGGCTGTGATTTGGCCCTTTGGCTCTGTTGGGAGAACTAGAGACCCAAAGTCTCCTCCCTACTCCTGTCAATGGGTTGGGTTACCCCTGGGGACCCCCAAGACTAAGACGAGGCCTTGAGAGTAGAGAATCTGGGAAGACTTGGGGTTTGGTTTTACGTAGACTTCAGCAGCATATTTCAGTCTCCACCTCAAGAGAGCACGTGAAGGAGGTAAGTGCGTGGGCTGGGGCTTCTCTGCCCTCAAGGCTGGGTGGCTAAGGCTTCTTACCTGAGCACTACAGGCCTACAGGGCGGAGACCCCTTGCCTTTCTGCTAATAATTTTCCTGCAACTAGACCTGAGTCTCATTGCACCAGAGAGGAAAATAACTTCTCACCTGAGGCTCCCAGAAGCCAGAGAGAAGCACCCTGGTCGAGTCAATTAGATGAGGAACTTTTTGTGTGTGTGTGAGAGACAGAGTCTTAAGGTGTTGCCCTGGGTAGAGTGCTGTGGCATTACAGATCACAGAAACCTCAAACTCTTGGTTGGGCCTAAGTGATTCTCTTGCCTCAGCCTCCCAAGGAGCTGGGACTACAGGGGCCTGCCACAATGCCCAGCTATTTTTTGGTTGTAGTTGTCATTGTTGTTTGGCAGGCCCAGCTGAATTCAAACCCGCCAGCTCTGGTGTATGTGGCTGGTGCCCTAGCCGCTAGCTACAGGCGCCAAGCCCAGATGATCAACTTCTGAAATAATCGGAAAGCAGACAATGGTATTGTTTTCCCATTATTGCTATAAAAATATTACCATAAATTTGGTGGCTTAAAACAGCACATATTTATTATCTTATAGTTCTAGGGGTCAGAAATAGAAAATGGGTCTGTAGAATTGCAGTCCCCCTGAGAGCTTTAGGGGAGAATCTATTCTCTGCGTTTTGCAGCTTCTAGAGATGCCCACCTTGGTTCGTGGTCCACCTCACCCCAACCTCTGAATCCAACCTCTCTGACTAGTCGGCTTCCTTTCCATTTTTTATTTTTCTTTTGAGACAGAGTCTCAAGCTGTCGCCCTGGGTAGAGTGCTGTAGCATCACAGCTCACAGCAACCTCAAACTCTTGAGCTTAAGCCATTCTCTTGTCTCAACCTCCCAAGAGCTGGAACTACAGGCACCTGCCACAATGCCCAGCTATTTTCTTTCTTTCTTTCTTTTTTTTTTTAGTTGTAGTTGTTGTTTGGCAGGCCTGGGCTGGATTCAAACCCACCAGCTCCAGCGTATGTGGCTGGCGCCCTAGCTGCTGAGCTACAGGCACTGAGCCGTTCCTTTCCATCTTTTAAGGACCTCTCAATAATTAGGATATCCCCCTCCCGCAAGTCCCTTAATTTAATCACATCTGCAAAGTTCCTTTTGTCATATATATCACATATTCCTGGAATCCAAGGATTAGGACATGGGTATCTTTGATGACTTTATGCTGCTTCCTACCACATATAAAGAAAATAGAATGGCTGGAGGTAACAGATCAACAGCTGAGTAGTAGTAATTGCAATAATAAAACTTAAGTGTGTTAGAATTCATGGAACCATCCACCCACACAAAAGAAAAAAGAAAAAAAGAAAGGTCAATTTAAAGAAAGATTACTCATTGACAATTTTGAAAGAAGAGGTGAAAAGAGGAGAAAATGTAAGCAATTCTTATATGTATAGACTGCTTTTAAGCACAAATGATTTTGACTCCCAATTCAGAGAGCATTAGTTCAAGTACAGATATTTGTTGGAGTCCCTCTATGTGCAGGCCTCGTGTACATCAGCAAAGCTTCATTCAGAGTAAGGGGAGCTTCTCACACGTTAACCTTAAATTTGAGAAAAGAAGGAATTTATGTTCAATTGTAATATGTATAATAATCTTCAATTTCAAAGGTGGAGCAGTGTGTTAATTTCATTATATTTTAAAGCCCAAGTATTAGTTTACTTCATCAAACAAAACTAAAACCAAACCAAACCAAACTAAGGGAAATTCAAGTGAAGCCCCCAAAATGACTTTCTAGAGATTTAAGACCTGAATTCTGAACTAAAAATTAAGCAGATGAATTGCGGGAACTGTTAGTTCCTGTTGTAACATGAATAGGGACCTGGAAGATGGTATCTTGGGAATATCTTGAAGCAAAATAAAGAAGAAATGTAATGATATGCAATGACAAACATTCCAGAAACACAAGCCCAAAGCAAGCAAGTAATGCAAGAAAATGTTCTTTGGCTGAGAAGAGAACACAGTCTGCAGATTGAAAGGACTCCTGATCTCCAAGCTAGAAGGACGAGGGAAAAACACATGCCAAGAGTTATCCAGGCAAAATTCACAAATTCCAATGATTAAGAAAAAATCTGATGGCTTGGCACCTGTAGTACAGTGGTTACGGTGCCAGCCACATACACCCAGGCTGGCAGGTTCAAACCCAGCCCGGGCCATCTATTTTCCTCTTTATCAGCAGTTTCCTTCATTTCCTTGATTGTTTTCATCATCTGTATTCTAAATTCCCTTTCTGTCATTTCTAACATTTCCTTTCAGGTGGAATCCTCTGCAGTAGCTGCCTCACAGTCCCTTGGGGGTGGGGTTTCTCTGGACTGGTTTTTCATGATGCCAGGAGTTTTCTGCTGATTCTTCCTCATGAGTGATTTCTTTTACCTGTTTCCTTGCCCTAATTTTCCTTTCACTTCCTCCTGCTGTTTAAGTTGCCTGCCTCTGAACTAGGGTTTCGATGAGTCCTTTTGGTACAGGACCAGAAGGATGAGAAGATTGAAGAGCAGGAAGGGAAAAAAGAAAGAAAGAAAAGAAAAAGGAGAAAGGAGAGGGGGTGGGTAGAAGCTACTATTGACAAAAAGAAGAGAGGCACAGAAAGAGGGGGACAGGAGCAATATAGGTGTACAGTAGGGTCCTTTGACCCAACCTTAAGAACCCCCAACCTCTGGGGGTGCTGCAGCCCGGGACATCTAAACCACAATGACACTTGATCTTAGCCAAAAGGCCGAGAAGCGATTAAACCACAATGACAATTGCAACAAAAAAATAGCTGAGCGTTGTGGTGGGCACCTGTAGTCTCAGCTACTTGGGAGGCTGAAGTGAGAGAATTGCTTAAACCTAAGAGCTGGAGGTTGCTATGAGCAATGACGCCATGGCACTCTACCGAGGATGACATAGTGAGACTGTCTTAGAACAACAACTACAAAAAAATCTGACATTCTTCTGGGCAGAAAGAACATAATGCTGGTGGAAAATTTAGATCACTACCATCCTTCTTGACAATACTGGAAGGGAGGAGTCAGTGAACAGAGGGCGCTGACCCATAGACTCTAAGTCTGACTAAGTCTTGTTCGTTTCCCAGATTGAGGACAGGAATGTTTGCTTTTGATTCTCAAATTGGCCTCATTTAGTAGCTGAACTCTTTGAAATCAAACTAGGTAAGATTTGAATCCAGGCCAGCAATGTAGCTTTAGACAGCTTTCTTCTCCCTGAGTTCTCTCATCTGTAAAATGGGAATAATAACAGTACTCACCAGGGAAAGGTGGATTTGGTAAGTTTTCACCTAGGGGGTACGATGTAAGGGTATACGGCACGCTACGTGGGTGAAGGACCCAGCTGTAACTCAGACTTTACTTACAAACACAAACAATGTAACCTAATTGTATGTATCCTCGTATTAATCCAAAATAATAAAAAAAAAAGTTAGTGGAAATAACAGTACTCAACTCCTAGGGTTCTCATGAGGATTAAATCAGTGCATTAATAAGTGTTTGAGAAATGTTAACCACTGTGATTATTTTGAGGCGTTTGCCTATAAGACCTGGGAACTCTCAGTTGGGGCCCAGACACTTCTAATCTTTTCCCAGGTCTGGAAAGCATACATAGTCTAATCAGATGGAGGAGAAAACTTTGAAAGGGGTGGGGAGGACAATACTCTTTCCACTGACCATTGGAACCTCACCTTGGGGCTTCTCAAAGTCAATGTCTCCTTTTGAACTTGGAACTGACATCTTTGAGTAGGTCCACTGTGCTTTTAGTAGATGGAGGGTTTGGAAACTTTGGGTTCCTGTAAATCACTTTCCCTGCTTTGCTGAGCACGGCTGGTGACATTCTTAAAGGAAACATTTTTATTTTTAATTTCAAAATGATATATGAATGAACAAGCAATGAACTTGTGTTGAAAGGCCAGACTAGAAGGAGGTAGTGACTAGGAGAGGACAGAAGGAGTGGGGTTGCCAGGTTGAGTGAAAAACAACAATTACAACAGACATCCAGTTAAAGCGGAATTTGAGATAAATAATTAAGGGGTCTTTAAGGGAAGGTTCTGCATTTTGAGCTGGGTGTTGGTTACACAGGTGTGTTACAATGGTGAAGATTCATCAAGCTGAACATTTATGATCTATGCCCTCCTCGGTGTGTGTGCTGCATGTCCATAATAAATGAAATTAATGTGAATGAACACATTCTTATTATAAAACAGGTCAAAATGTTACAGAAATGTACTGACTAAAAGGCTCCTTTTCTATCACTGTAGCCAAATTCTCTCCAAAGGGAAGCAGTATGTTGAGTCTGGTAAGAAGCCTTTTAGACCCCATTTTTTATTTGTTGTTTTTAAAATTTGCTGCACCTATAGCAAAGCACATACCTCATAAGTATTCAGCTGCATGAGATTTTACACATGCACACACCGTGTACCCACCACCCAACTCAGGACACAGAACATTCCAGGCCCAGAGCTTTCCTAGTGCTCTCTCTCATGCATCCTCCTCCCCAAATAACCACCTGTTCACTTCCAGTCATTATACCATTCAAGAACTTCTTCAAATTCCTTCCAAACGTCTAAAAATAAAATTTTTATTTTAGACTTTTATAGAAAGTGGCCTTTACTCCCACCCAGCTTCCCCCGATGTTAATGTTCTACGTGACCATGACACGCTGGTCACAATGAGGAAACTAACAATGGTACATTACTATTGACTAAACTCCAGGCTTGACTTGGATTTCACGGGTTTGTCCATTATTGTTCTTTTTCTGTTCCAGGATCTAATCCAGGATATCACATTGCACTTAGCCTTCTAGACTTTCTCTCTCTCTCTGTCTCTCTACACACACACACACACAGGCCACCTGGGGTTTTCCACTGCAGCATGGGCCTTAGAGACCTTCCTTGAAATCCCCAGCCCCCACCTCCCTGACAGCGGCCTGGCATGCTTAATGCATGCTTAGAGCACCAGCTGAGCAGGGGAGAGAGAACAACAAAAAACCCAACACACTTTTTTGGGAAAAACTTAATATATATTTTTTAAAGTGTCAGAATAGTCACCTTGAGGAAATTGCAACACTATAGGGTGTTCTAATGCTGGCTGGACCAGTTAGCACTGGTTTATCTTTCATTCAATATGAGGCTACAAGAGCCAGCTACAAGAGAAGGCTTTTAAAGGTTTTAATCCAGTCCTGGTTGGGAGCATATTTTAATTCATTTCTTTTGCAGTGGCTTTTTCTGCCTTAGCTCCTGGAATTCAAGTTTAAGCCATTATATCCCGCATTGTAAGGGAGAAAAGGAACCCTACTCTACATGGTTATTTTATAAAACTCTTCAGCAGATCACATGAGTACATATGTTAATATCGGTAGATTACAGAGTTCACCTAGTGACATATTGATATTTAGGACAAAGTCTGGCATAGGAGTAGCACATAAAATGTTCAGTATGGTTTCCAGTGGAAGTCAAGTGGGACAGGGGGTTTACCTGCCTTGGGGCATGATGCCCCTTTAAGGAGGGGATGAAGTCAGCCGTCTCCTGATAGAACAAAGGCATACCAGGCTCTGCTGGCCCAAAGCCAGGTGGCTGAAGGATGCTGTCACCAAGTGATAGCCCTTATCTCCTCATGTCAGGGCTCCCAGGCGTCAAAGAGAGCCACCAAGTGGAGCCGGCAGCTCCTTTAGCAAGTCAGACCTGGGTGGACCAGGCCTTGTGCTCAGTGGAGATGAGTCAGCCACATTGATGGGGCACCCACTATGTACAGAGCTCAACTTGAGCAAGCAACATCAGCTCTCTGTGGCTCAGTTTCCCCATCTGTGAAATGGGAATATAGTATAACAATGGCCCTTACTTCAGAGAGTTATTGTGAATGAGTTAATTGAATGAGTTAATTGATATTTATAAAGTTCTAGAATACCACTGGGGATGGTGATATTTAGTAAATGTCAGCTCTTATTCCAGAGCACTAGCTGTGGACCTATGTCAAGGAAAACAGAGGTAAAAGAAATAAGGTGTTCAGATACAGGATGGCTATAAGTGCGTGTGCAATTTACAATGTGAACCTATTTTAAATTGCAGATGAACTTTATGGACACCCTGTGTAAATTTATTTTCTCCCTTCCCCCTCTCAAATCTTTTTTTCTATCAATGACTTCACTCTTCTCATAGGTTCCCAGACAAGAATCCTCAGCCATCTTGACGCTGCCCTATTGATGACAAAATCTATCTATTCTGCTTCTAAAATGTCTCGCATACCCATCTTCCTCCAGTCCTGCTCCAATTTTGGCCTTTGGTAATAATTGCCAACTGGTCTTGCCTTTCTACCCCTCTCCTCCACTCACTCCAGCTTCAAATCCTTTTCCCAGGGCCCCTCTCTCATCATGGCCTACACATGCTCAAGTACCCTCTGTGGCTCCCCACTACCTCAGGAAGATATCTACCTTCCTTGGCCTGACAGTTAAGATCATTTACCACTGGATCCTGATGTATCAGAATGGGGCAATGATTTGAAAGCTAGGTTCCAGGTGAGCTGCTCCACTTCCTTCACTGTGGGCCCCAGGCAAGTGACTTAACTACCCTAGACCTCAGTCTTCACTGCTGCATGGGGAAAACAATAATGCTTGCCTTAGAAAAGTGTTTTTAGATAACTGTGATCCTAACAGTGGCACTTACTGTGTGTTGGTTCTGTGCCTGGCACTGTCCAAGTTCTGTCCATGTGGCTATTCACTCAGTGAGTATAAATGGCTTTGGACAGTGCCAGGCACAGAGCTCATGTACCATGAGAGTGTGTGTGCATGTGTGTGTGTGTGTGTGTGGTTATTATTAGTATCTTCCCAGCCTCATTTCCTATTCCAGCCCCCACCTCACCTTCCCGGCCTGTCACACAGAGCTCCTGGGAACAGATGCTCTGAGCTGGCAGAGGATAGGCAGGCATATATTGGGTCCTTGAGGGGATAGTAAGACTTGGCCCAATCCCTAGGGGTAGGTAATAAGGACTGGGAAAGGCCTGGCTGCCTGCCACAGCCCCCACCCAATCTTTGCACTGTTAGCCCACCAAACTGAAGTCCCCAAAGAAGTCAGATCATCATCGCCTCACTTACCCGGAGCTCCCTGTGTGTCAGGCACTGTGCTGAGTGCTTTTGCCATCATCTTATTTAATCCTCAACAACACTATGAGGAAGGTACTAACATGAGACACATTTTCCAGATGAAGAATCTGAGGCTCAGAGAGGAGTTGTCACTCCCCAAGGCCACGCTGCCAGCACCTGGAGGCCCTGGGCTTCAAAGCCAGATTGCAGACTCCACCACCCATGCCCCCCACTGCTCCACCCCCATGGTGTCCTGGTTCCGAAGCTTGGGTATCCGGTTGCAGCTTTCACCACCCCTAGGATCCCAGAGTTCAGGCCCAGCCTCAGGCAGTCAGACAAACCCTTGGTGGCTTTCTCGTTCCTGGTATTTTTAGCTCTCAGTCATCTGCCTTGCCTGAGTGGAGGACAGAGGCACCCAGAGAAGCCCATTTTTACTGCTGCCCTTCAGATGCCCGCAGGCTCAGCTGTCCTGGTGGCATGCCTGGCATTCCCAGGGCATTGTTCCTCTTTGTGAGGCCCAGATTCCAGCAACAGCTGCTGCCTGACCTCCCCCACAAGTTTCTCCCTCCTCTGCCCGCCTGCTGGAGTCCCTTTGCTGAAGAACATGGCACAGTGACAGCCCAACCTAGTCCTTCATGCCTGGGTCTTGAGCTATATAAAGGTTACATTTTTGGCTCATTGGTCATCTGACCTGAGATTGTTGGGAGAAGGACCTTTCAACAGGTCTTCAGCTAACACACAGCACAGTGCTGCAAGGACAGGGCCCTGCCCCTTCCCGGGATCACACATGGGCATCTGTGGGGCTTTGATGCTGGAACAGCCTGGGTTCTGTTGGCATTTGGTCCAGATAATTCCTTTCACTGGGTGGGGGGGAGTGGTGTCCTGGCATTACAGGACATTGAGCAGCATCGTTGGCCTCCACCAGTAGCAATTCCCCCTTTTCTAAATTGTGACAACTAAAAATGTCTCCAGACATTGCCAACCATCCCAGGGGCATAAACTATTTCTAGGAAGGGAGAGATGGGTTCCCTGCCAGAAAAGAGTTTGAGAATGGTTTAGGGGTGGCCTAGTCCACCAACCGCCCACTGTCTCCTGCTGGGGGTCTTGGAGAAGGAGGGACATTTGGAGTGAGGTCTGAGATAGAGGTTACTTATGCTGCTTTGTTGGCTAGATGACGGAGAGCCAGTGGCCTTTCCTGGTTGCGCTTCCTTTTTCTCATCTGCAAAATGGGTTGGCTCAGAACACTGACCTCATGGGGGTGCAGTAAGGCTGGCTCAAGAAAGCAATGAATAAAATCCAATCTTGTTTTTGCCTTCCAGTGTCTTCAGAAATCCCATTCCTGGGGGTAAGCTATGCCTACCCTTCTAGGTGAAAGCCCCGTATCAATTGGCTCTAAATACAGTCTTGATTCAGTATATAGGAAGCCCAACCTCAAATGGTCATCAAATTCAAAACTCCTCTCTTGTGTTCACGGCAGTCTCCTGCCCACCCTCAGCTCAGGCCTGCAGTGGGCACACAGCTACCCTGCCCACGTTCCTATACCCACTCCCTTGGTTTTTCTGCTTTTGCCCTGGCCACACGGCAGCCAGAGGGACCATTGAAAATAAACATAACACTTTTAAATGGCTGGCCCATACTCTTAGGATAAAGACTCTTCCATCTATCTGGGCCTGCCTCATTCTCTTTGTCTAGATCAGGGTTTCTTGCTCGTGGCACTGCTGACATTAGGGCCAGGTCAACTCTTCATTGGGGGGTGACATCCTGTGCCTTGGGGGATGTCGAGCAGCATCCTTGGCCTATATCTACCAGATGTCACTTAGTCATGACAACCAAAGATGCCTCTAAACATTGCCACATGTCCCAGAAGGGAGGTGGCAAAATTGCTCCCACCTGAGAAACACAGGTCTAGTTAATTTTCGTCCATTCTTCCCTAACTCTCCAGACTAGGGCCTCCCAGCAGCACTCCTCTCATTCCCTGAGCGTTTAGCCTCAGCTGCACTCTATATTTGTTCGTTTGATTCTTTGATGAACATCTGACTCCTGCTTGGACTCCCTGCTACACTATGGGGCAGGGACCAAGTCTGTCTTGCTCACCATCATGTCCCCCAGCACCCCACACATACTTGTTGAATTATGCTCTCTTGTAGCATTCACTGCCTTCTGCTTCATTGTTTTGCTAGTCTGTCTCTTCTGGTAGAATCTTCCAGGACAGGGGCCAGCATTCATTCATCTTTCCAGAGCCCTTGATCCTGGCACATAGTAGGTGATCACAATAGGCTCGTCCCATGGAACTGAATTCAACAGGGACTGAAGATGGTTCTGAAGGCAGTCCAGGACACATGTGGGAAAGGCCTGGACACACTCCCTATGCAGTGTCTTTGGGGCTAAAGTCACCAATCCTTTTATATCCGCCCTTGCCTGTCTGAGCCTCTCCAGGTCAGCTGGACACCCCTCTGACTGACTAAGAGAGCACCAGGGTGAATCTTCTTGAGTGTGGACTTTACTCCTTATCCCCTGCCCTCAACCATGTTGAAGAGGTCAAGGATCTCAACTCATCTTCCCTGCTCACTCCAACTAAGATCACTAAGAAAGATTGCTGTGATGGATTAGCAATGTCTGCCATAGGCCCTAGATATAGGAGAGGTGTATGTATGCCATGTGCTGTGTAGCTGCTGTTCTTCTCCTTCCTCTCTGTATCCTCTGAGACAGACAGAAAGTTCTAAGACCATGCATTATGGAATAGAATGGATAAATTTGGGGGTTGGGACACACATGAAACAGTTCTATTTCCCCCAGGAAAAGCCAGACAAAAAAAGCAGAGCTTTGTTTTCCAGGGTAACTTTGGACAAGGGACCAGAAGAGATTAGGAGGAAGGATATACTAATGCCTCTATATCCTAGTTGCATCCAAAGGACAAAAATAGACAGGACAGATGAGAAGACAAAGAGGGATGGATTCTGGAATCCTCTCTGGAATGAAGGTGAGAGGCCAGCAAAGACCTCTGAGGTGAGTCATGGTTTTACAAAGGGAACAAGCCCCAGGCAGGGGTATGGTACTGTCTGGTCCAATGCCCAGAAGCTTTCCTCAAGGTGAACCAGACAGTATTAAGGCAAATGGAGGAAACTAGGATGATTTTAATTCTGAATAGAGAGCTGAGACCCTGGATCAGTGAGGAATGCTTTGGGCTGCCAGTAAGCAGCTTAAACCAATGAGGGGTTCGTTTTCTCTCAAAGAGTGTGCATATATGCATTTCCAGGGTTGTTCAGCAGCCACACATGATTGAGAATCTTGGTTTTGTTTCTGAAATTCTGTTGGCCTTCTCTGCGTTCCCAAGATGGTGGCCATAGATCCAAGTGTCCTGTTCCTACATCAGCACATTCGAAGCAAGAGCTGGGCTTAGTGGGAGTGGAGAGGATGTTTCTTAACATGCACATCTACTTTTTATCAGGGAGGGCAATATCTTCCTGGAGAAATCCTCAGAGTACCCTCAGTACATTTCACTGGCCAGAACAAGGTGAGGCACCCACATTTAGACCAATCCTGGCCTATCTTCTTTGACATCAAAGATTCTTTGGCCTAATTCGCAATGTAATCAAACTTCAAGAAAAGATGGCAGATGGATTCAGGACAGGCAATAAATAATATCTGCTCAATGCCCCCACCCCAATAACTGAAAAAACATTTTCCCAAATATATATGGTAGAACACAAAATATTTGACAAGGAAAAGTTTCCACAGCCAAAGAGGGAGCCTAGTTCAATAAGTTCCTCAGTTGCAGAACTTCTCAGAGCCTTTAATATTAATGCTTACTTTTTATCAAATAATTACTAGGTACTACTTTCCAGGCACTGTATCAATAGCTACATTTCTATTATCTCCTTAAATCCTTATAATAACTCTAGAGAATAAAGAAGGTAGAAACTAAGGAAAGAGGCAGAGCTGAGATTCGAATCCAGGACTCAGACTCTAGACCCTTATGTTATACTTTTTCTGCAGAGCAAACATTTACTAAAATGGACAAATTATTCTTGTCTGCAGAGATATCTCACTAAGACGCTAAGCCTGGAAACTCATCTTTTCTCTTGCTCCCCTTTGGTCCCCCACCAAATTGGTCCCTGGCTACTGGCAGAAGAATTCAGATTAAATCTGGCGAATTCAGGATTGCCAAAATTGAAGTCTGCTACTGTTACTCTTTTTCATAACACCCTGTTCTTTTCTTTCTGAGCACTTACCTCAGTTTTTATTAATAGTCAAATATTCACATCTATTTGTGTGGTAAGCACCTGTCTCTCACGCTAGAACATCAGCGCTGTTTGGGCTGAGATTTTTGTCTGTTTTTTTCACAGCTGAGTCCCCAGCACACATAGTAAAAACAATGAGTCCATGAACAATCTTAACTTGGCTCACACACTTCTTTCTGAAACTAAACTTGCACATTGATTTGAAAGTGTGGGCAAATACTAAATGTGAAATTCTGGGTTTTGTGGGGTGGGTTGGATAAAAAGATACATACATAAAACTTGAAAGAAATCCAGGGAAGCCTGAAGGTCCAGAAAGGATCCCTGGGGAGTTGGCCTTGACTTGCAACTGATTTCCTTCAAGGTCCGTCTAGGCCTCCAGGAGAAATCCATCCCTTTGCAGAAGTGAATGCAGCTTCAATTCAGATCTTGCAGCTGAGAGAATGGGCTCCATGTTCTCGGCTCTTCTTCCCGCCTGAAAAGGCCCCCACAGACCCATCTTGGTGCCCAGAGGAAAACATGGGGGCCTCATAGCCAATATCCTTTCCACGCCAAATTTCTTTTCCAAACTTCCAGGTTGAATTTGAAGCGTTTCTGGTCCAGCCACTGAGCTTCTGGCTTCAGTTCCAGACACTCCCCAGCAGGGGGCAGTGCTACTTTAGGGCTCAGCCTGCTCATCTCGCTGGAGAAGGAAAGAAGCAGAAACCTGGAAAGTCAAAGGGACATCTTTTCTCCCACCTGCCCCTTGCCAGTCCTGTCAGACCTGTCTCAGCCATGCTGCTTCGTCTGAAAATCAGAAGGGTGAGGATGGAATCAAGTCTTTATAAAGGAAAACCATTTGCTTGTTTATACTTTATTATTCATTCATTCACCCCTCAAATATTTATTTGGCTCCACTGTATGTCAAGGCCTGTTCTCAACCCTGGGAGTCAACAGAAAGCAAAACAGGCACAAGTTTCTGCCTTTCTGGAGCTGTCCTTCCTTTTTGAGGAGGATGAGATAGGAGAGCATAGATGATAAAATAAGTAGCAAACGGCATAGTTTTTCTATGGAATAAAAGAGGAAAATAGGATAGGGTAAGAGTGAAGAGAGACAGATAAAGGGTGAGAGAGACAGAGAGTAGGAGAGGGAGAGAGGGAAGGGAAGTGTGAGCAGAATCAGGGAAGCCTCCTGGATCAAATGACATTTGAACAAGGGCTTGGAGAAATAGCACAGTATTTGGGGGAAAGCATGCCAGGCAGTCAACTGTCAGGTTAAAAGCTCTGAGGTGAGACGGTGCTGTGAGCATGTTAGTTTTTATTGTTTTCAAAGTGCAAATTAAGGCCCCAGGTGATGGCTCACATGTGTAATCCTAGCATTCTGGGAGGCTGGTGGTGGATTGCTTGAGCTCAGGAGTTTGAAACCAGCCTGGCAAGAGCGAGACCCCATCTCTGCCAGTTGTTGTGGCAGGTGCCTCCTAGTTACTTGGAGGCTGAGGCAAGAGGATCCCTTGAGCCCAAGAGTTCGAACTTGCTGTGACCTATGACACCAGGGCACGCTACCAAAGCTGACAAAGTGAGATTCTGTCTCAAAAAAAAAAAAAAGTGCAAAGTAATAGCTATTTATTGCGAGAAAATTAGATATTGAAGAAGAAAAATATCACTTATTATGAGGATAATTAATGGCCTAGTACACAGTGGGGGGTGGAGAAAGGGGAGAGTGCAGAGAGAGAGAGAAGGGGGGCAAAGGAAGAACAGAGAGAGGGAAGGAGGGGGCAGTGGGGTCTCGCTGTGTGACACAGCCTTTGGGAGCAAGACACATTGTAAGAGGGACTTTACCTCACAAATGCAATCAGTGTAAACTGGTTTCTTGTACCTTCAATGAATCCCCAACAATAAAAAAAAAAAGAGAGAGAAAAATATCACTTGTAATCCCTCTACCCAGAAACAATCACTGTTAACATGGTAGTGTATATTTGTATGCTTTTTTTTTTTTTGAGACAGGGTCTCTCTCTGTCACCCCAGCTAGAGTGCAGGGGCATCAGTACAGCTCACAGCTACCTTAAACTCCTGCACTTAAGTGGTCCTCCTGCCTCAGCCTCCCACGTAGCTGGGACTACGAGTGCCCACCACAATGCCTGGCTAATTATTTCTAGTTTTTGATCAAGAGAAGGGTCTTGCTTTTGCCCAGGTTGGTCTCAAACTATCCTCCTGCCTTGGCCTCACAGAGTGCTAGGATTATAGGTGTGGTGTGAGCCACCCTGTGGCCTTCGTGCTCTGTTTTTAAGCAGGCACTCGCGTGCACACACGCACACACACATAAACACTTATACTTTTCTTCTTCGTTTTACAAAACTGAGTTTATACCATACATACTAATTCATAACTGCTTATTTGCTTAATAGTATACCAAGGTAAGCATACCATGTCAATAAATATTGATCCACATCATTATTGGAACAACCGTAGAGTGTCCCATTGTATGAATGTCCCATATTTTACTCAACCATTCCCCTACTAATAGGCATTTAGGCTGCTTTCCATTTTTCTAATTTATAAATGGTGATGCAGTCACCATCCTTGTAACATTTTCACAATGTCTGAGTATCCAATTATTTCCTTAGGATGTGCTTCTACAAGTGGAAATGCTGGGCTGAAGGCTGGGTCCTCTTTAAGAGCCCACGAGGCCTGGCTATTTCTCAAGAAGGCCTTTGGGGGAGTTCTACAGCAGCCGCAGAACATTCTCCTCGGCAGGAAATCACCTTTTTTGAAGAGAAATGAGTGCCCTACCACACTGCAGGCCTCATCTCTGGTGGCTGGCCATATGGGTAATTTAAGTTCTCTTCTTTATTCATCGCCATGTTAAATCTTTTCTACATTCCACATGCATTGTACTTTATATTAACTTTTCTCACAAAAGCGATATTGCTTGTTATAAAACCAAACACAAGACAAGTTTGTAAAGTAGGAAGAGAAGGCCCACATCTCCCTAGAGGTTGTCATGATCCATTTTGGGCATCTGGCCTTTAGATACGGTCATTGCTTCTTTGCCTGCAGAGGAGGGCTCAGGATGAGATCCCACTATGACTGATCCCAAACATTGGCTTCCCCCAAGATGTGGCACACCCTGGTTTGGGAATGCCCAGCTCTCCAAGGGGCTGGAGTGGAAGTGTACTGGGGTGGGCCCCTCTGCCAGACTCTCCCACTGGGCTCCCTGTGTGGACCCCCCTCTGTTGGTGCATGAATGGCCTCATTGCCAGGAAAACTGAACCCACGGGATGGCATCTGTCGCAACCTTGAGCTGCGTACCTAGCAGATCTCAACATGGGGAGCGGCGGTGGGGAATGGGGATCTACCGAACCAAGACACAAGTCTGGTTCCTGGAGGTGAAGGTAGGAAAGGCAGGGAGACAACTTTCACGGGGACCTTCCCAGGTGCCTCATGCTAAGCTGAGCCTTGGTGTAAATTATGCCATTTTATCCCACCCTGAGAGATAGGTGCCTTTATTATCGCCCCTATTTTCCAGACAAGTGCAATGAGGTTTAGTGAGGTATTGGAACTTGCTCACAGTGAAGGAGGTGGTGGCCGTGGAATGTGCCACTCAGCTCTCCAAGAGAGCATCTACTGGAGGTGTCGGTGACGGCCACCAGGTGCCACATTTTCAGATCGAGGCAGCAGTCACCCAGAGGCTGCTCCCAGGCCACGACTGAGTGTGGGTGGAATGGCAGAGCCAGGCCATTCCTACCTGACCCTGCTCTGGGCTCCACCTCAGCCTGCGGACTTTCCCAGAGCCTCTGCAATCTGATGTTCCTCCTCAACCCTCCTTCTTCCCCTGTCCCTTCCCAGATGTCAGACCAGGACCCGGATCTGAGGCTCTCCCTGCCCCCTGCTGCTCCTGTCCCATTTCCTTCACAGGCCAATACATCTTTTGCACGGCCAATTTTATGTTGGTACCTGCTTCCTAGAGAGCCAAGATGGAACACTGAGATAACGAGAAGTTGAACTCAGACCTTCCACACTCTTTACAACTGTGTTACTTGTCAAGCTTAAAGCATAGATTTGAAGACTTTCCATAGGCCCAAGAAATGGCCTTGTGAATTGCAACAACAAACTATTAGTGTGGATGCCGATCCTTTGCCCTTGACTCCTCTGGCATCATAAGAAAAATGTTTAATTAGGAACCAAGAATCCTGAGTTTAGAATAGACGTGGACAAGTCACTTATCTTCTTGGATAAGTTTCCCAGCTGTAAAATGAGGATGGCATTTGGACCTCCCTTGAGGATTTTTATGAGGATTAAATAAGATAAGAATAGATAAGAATTGCAACAGAGAGAACAACAGTGCTGCTAGCAGTTGAAAAGGAACTCCCTGCCCCCAGTCAGATCATTTATAATCAGGGCCAAGTTCAGGTGTTCAGGGCATGACAGGATCTTCAAGGGATCATTTAAGATCATGTCTACCTGCAAGCCTCAGAAAGTCTAGTTTAAACATATGAAAGTTAATTTATCTCACATAATAAATCGTTGGGAACAGGAAGCCCAAATCTATACGGAGCATCAGTGAAGCTATTAGAGACATCAGTTCCTTCTGATGTCCTATTCCATTTTCATAGCATATGGGGTTTTCCTGTGGTCACAAAATAGCTGCTGAAGCTCCAGAACATACATTTGCATTCCAGGTAGTAAGATGTCATTAAGAAGGCCAAAAATAAAAGTATTCTCAGTTTCAGCTTTTCAAAGGAGCAGCATTCAGTATCTAGAGAATGCAGAATCAGAATGCCCAGAGAAGGCTGGCTTCTGGGAGCATCATTTGATCATACTCTCCCTTGAAGAGTCTCTCAGGCAGGATAACTTAGACAGGCACATCTTTAAGGTCTGCCAAGCCTCACCAGATGTTTTGTAATGTGTCTCGTGATCCCCAGATGAGAACAGCCATGGGATTCTTCACTTTCCAGCTAGAATCACATCTGTGCTTTTCCGTAGTTGTGTAAAAAAAGGTCTTCCTCAAAATTTTCTGATAAAAGTAATGCATGCTTATAACCAAAAGAAGAAAACAAGAAAAGAAAATACGGGCAAATTTAAGGAAGAAAAAAAATTATCTGAAGTTCCACCACCCAGAAATGAGCGTGGTTAACATTTCTTCTAGACTTCTAATGTATTCAGACACATCCACTTTCCGCCCCCATACTGTACATATTGCCTCTTTATCTACATCTTTTTCACTTAAAGTATGTCATGCACACCTCAGCCTGCCAATAAATATAAAAGAATGTCATCCCTTTTAAAGTTTGGACAGGAGTCCATGAATGTACCAGCATTTATTTACGGACTCTTCTTAAATTACCTCTAGGTTGATTCAAATTTTTGTCTGATTTTATTTTTATTTTTTTGATCTGATTTTAAACCATCCTCTATTGCTCCCCTTACATGTTTTGTGACTACCTCTTTAGAATTAATTCCTAACAGTGCAATCGTGGGGTCATGGAACTTTTTAAAAAGGATTCAGCGCAGAGAACTGAAGTGTCTTCCAGAGAGATGCTAATTTACACACTCGCCAGCTATATGTGATATTATCCCACACACCACTAAAACTGCTCACTAGAGAGATTGGATATATTTCCAAATTGCTTTAGCCAATTTTATTTCGCCTCCTCATCCTAATTCTTATTTTGCATTGCTTGTTTCTATCTTTGTCCATGTTTTCGAAACCCGGCAATGGACTGCAGTTATTTTTGCAAATATATAGCAACAATTTTTACCAGTTTTTTTTGTTTGTCTTTACATCATTTTATTTTTTATTGTGGTAAAATGTACATAACGTAAAATGTATGCTCTTAACCATTTTAAGTGCATATTCAGGGGCGTTAAGTACATTCACATCTTTGTGCTACCAATACCACCATCCATCTTCAGAACTTTATCATCACTCATATTGAAACTGTGTACCCGTTAAACGATAACTCCCCATCGTCCCTGCCCCCTGACCTCTTGATAGCCTCTATTGTATTTTCCATCTCTATAAATTTGAACACCGCAGGAACCTCAAATAAATGAAATTTTACAATATTTGGTTTTTGGTGTGTCTAGCTCATCTCAGCATATTGTCTTCAAGTTTCCTCCATGCTGTAGCGTGTGTCAGAATTTCCCCCCATCTGGATTTGATACTTGGTCTGAGGACCTTCCTTCCTCCCTTCTTTCCTTCTTTCTTCCTTTTCTTTTCTTTCCTTTTCCTTGCTATGTCTCTTACCTATCCTTTTTCTAAGATGAATTCGTTGGGATAAAATTTACATATGGAAAAATTCACCCCTTTTAGGAGTATCGCTCTGTTAAGTGTGTGTAATTGGGTAACTGCCACTACAGTTTAAGTATAATCCTCCCACAAAGTTCCCTTGTGCCCCTGTGTAGTCATTTCCATCACCCACCCCAGCTTGTGTCAGTCTCTTGATTATTGTTTGGCCTGTAGCTCTTCCTTTTCCAGAATTCCATATACAGGGACTCACGCAGTGTGAGAGTTGGATTCCATCACGTGGATGTTCCACGATGCGCTATCCATGCACCTGCTTCTGAGTATTTGACTATTACAGATAAAGCTGCTATGGACAGGGCAGGGCCTGGCTCATCGAGTACGGCACTGGCCCATATACCGAAGGTAGTGGGTTCAAACCCAGCCTCAGCCAAACTGCAAAACAAAAAAATAGCCAGGTGTTGTGGCGGGTGCCTGTAGTCCCAGCTACTCGGGAGGCTGAGGCAAGAGAATCGCCTAAGCCCAGGAGTTGGAGGTTGCTGTGAGCTGTGACTCCACAGCACTCTACCGAGGGCAATAAAGTAAGACTCTGTCTCTACCAAAAAAAAAAAAAAAACAGCAACAACAAAAAAAAACTGCTGTGGACACAGATTTATAAATCGTTGTGTGGATATATGTTTTTATATTAGTTTACTTTGGCTGCTGTAACAAAGGACCACAAATGTAGTGGCTTAAAGCAAGACAAATGTATTATTTTATAGCTCTGGGAGTCAGAAGTTCAAAATGGATTAAAATCAAAGTGTCAGCACGGCTGACATTCCTTCCTTCCAGAGGGTCAGGGCAGAATCTATGCTCTTGCTTCTTCTGCTTCTAGAATCCACCTGAAGTTCAGGCTCGTGTCTCCTGCCTCCATCTTCAAAGATGGCAATGACCTGTCAAGTCTTGTCACCTGGTGTTACTCTGACACTCACTCTCCTGCCGCCCTCTCTCACTTATCAAGCCCACCTGGATGACCAAGAACACTCTCCCCACCTCAACATTCTTCATCTAATCACAGCTGCGAAATTCCATTTTCCATGTAATTTAACGTGTTCACAGGTTCCAGGGTTAAAGGCCTGGATATTTTTAGGGGGCCATTATTCTGCCTAGCACAGCTTTCTTTTCATCTGGGTAGGTGCCTAGGAACAGAATGGCTGGATCCTATGGCAGGTATGTGTTTAACTTTTCAAGAACATGCCAAACTATTTTTCTTTCTTTTCTTTATTTTCTCTCTCTCTCTTTTTTTATTGTGGGGGATTCATTGAGGGTACAAGAAACCAGGTTACACTGTATTGCATTTGTTAGGTAAAGTCCCTGTTATAATTGTGTCCTGCCCCCAAAAGGCGTGTCGCACAGCAAGACCCCACCCCCTCCCTCCTTCCCTATCTCTGCTTTCCCCTTCCCCGACCCCTACCCTGTCATTAATTGTCCTTATATCAAAATTGAGTACATAGGATTCATGCTTCTCCATTCTTGTGATGCTTTAGTAAGAATAATGTGTTCCACTTCCATCTAGGTTAATACAAAGGCTGTAAAGTCTCCTTTTTTTTTTAGAGACAGAATCTCACTTTGCAGAGAGTTGCCCTTGGTAGAGTGCTGTGGTGTTACAGCTCACAGCAACCTACAGCTCTTGGGCTTAAGCGATTCTCTTACCTCAGCCTCCTGAGTATCTGGGACTACAGGCACCCACCACAATGCCTGGCTATTTTTTGTTGTTGTTGTTGCAGTTTGGCTGGGGCCGGGTTGGAACCTGCCTCCCTCGGTATATGGGGCCAGCACCCTACTCACTGAGCCACAGGTGCCACCCAAGTCTCCATTTTTTAAATGGCTGTACATATACCATGGTGTATATATACTACAGCTTGTTAATCCATTGCTGGGTTGGGGGGCATTTAGGCTTTCCGCATTTTGGCAACTGTGAATTGAGTGGCAATAAACAGTCTAATGCAAGTGTCTTTATGATAAAAGGATTTTTTTCCTTCTGGGTAGATGCCTAGTAATGGGATTGCAGGATCAAATGGGAGCTAAACTATTTTTCAAAGTGCTTTTGCTATTTTACATTCCCATGAGCAATTATTAGAGTTCCAGTTCCTCCATAGTAGCATCATCGTAGCTTACTTAAACCTCAGACTCCTGGGTTTAAGTAATCGTCCTGCCTCATCTCCTCCCACATAGCTGGGACCACTGGTGCATGCCATGATGCCTAGCCATTTTTCTATTTTTTGTATAGACAGGGTCTCACTCTTGTTCGGATGGTCTTGAACTCCTGAGCTCAAGCCATCCTCCTGCCTCAGCCTCCCAGAGTACTAAGCCACTGCTCCTGGCCAAGTCTTTTTAATTTAACCTTTCCAATAAGTATATAGTGGTGTCTCCTTATGGTTTTAATTCACATTTTCCTAATGACTAGTGATGCTGAACATGTGTTCATGTGCTTATTTCCATAGATCTTCTTTTGTGAAATTTCTGTTTACATCTTTTACCCATTATAAAAACTGGGTTGTTTATTTTCTTATTGTTGAGTTTTGAAGAGTTCTTTATGTGTTGTGGATACAAGTTTTAAAAAATTCAGATGAATGACTTGAAAATACCTGTATTTTCTCCCAGTCCATGGTTTGTTTTTTAATTCTTTTAATAGTGTTATCCAAAAAGCAGAAGGTGTTTATTTTGATGAAGGCCCATTTTCCAATTTTTTTTATGGTTCATGCTTTTGATGTTGTATCTAAGAACATCCCCCTTGCTTAACCTAAGGTCACAAAATTTTTCTCTTACTTCAGGAGTGTTTATAGTTTTGTATCTTTACATTTGGGTCTATAAACTAGTTTGAGTTAATTTTTGTATGTAGGATAAAACAGAGAATGTCTGTTCTCACTATTTCTATTCAACATTGTACTGAAGGGTATAGCCACTTGGACAAGGCAAGGAAAGGAAATAAAAGGCATTTAGACTGGAAAAGAAATAAACTTTTCAGATGACATGAGCATCTATATAGAATATCTGATGGATTTTCTGGTAATTGAGAACTAGTAATTGAGTTCACCAAGGTTGCTGGATATAAGATCATTGTACAAAAATCAATTGCATTTCTCTATACAGGCAATGAACAATTGGAAATTGGAATTTTATAACCTGATACCATTTACAGTAACTTCACAAATAAGAAATATTTAGGAATAAATTTGACAAAAGATGTGATGAAATATTTAGAGATTAAAAACTATGAAACATTGGTAAGGGAAATAAAAGGAGATCTAAATAAATGGAGTATACCTTGTTTATGGGTTAGAAGACTCAATATTGTTGAGATGTTGATTCTCTCCAAATTAAAAAATAGATTTAATGCAATTCTGATTAAAATCCCAGAAGGCTCTTTTGGGTAGAAATTGACAAGCTGATTCTAAATTTCATATGAAAATGTATAAGACCTAGAAAGCCTTGAAAAATAACAGAGTTGGAGAACTAACATGATCTGATTTCACAAAAACTATAAAACTACAATATTCAAGGCAGTATGGTATTGGTATAAAGATATGCAAATATATCAATGGAACAAAATAAACACTCAATAAATACGTCCACACTCAAATAAATATAGACAACTGGTTTCCAACAAAGGTGCAAAGGCAATTTCATGGAGAACAGATAGTCTATTGCCCATTTTTATTTATTTATTTATTTACTTATTTATTTTGAGACAGAGCCTCAAGCTGTCACCCTAGATAGAGTGCTGTGGCATCACAGCTCACAGCAACCTCCAATTCCTGGGCTCAAGTGAGTCTCTTGCCTCTGCCTCCCAAGTAGCTGGGACTACAGGCGCCCGCCACAACGCCCGGCCATTTTTTGGTTGCAGCTGTCATTG
>CAUYON010035404.1:0-15811 GCA_963573935.1 Arctocebus calabarensis
TTCCACAGCTCAAAGTGTCTTTTTCGCACCTCTCAGGCTTCACCAGGGTCCCCGCCTAGTGTAAGGCTGAGCGGTCACTCACTCTCTCTCTCTCTCTCACTGATCTGGGGGAAAGGTGCTCACCATTTTGGACATTCCAATGTGTCAGTCCAGCAGAGTCCGGACCCCTCGGCTCACGCCAGCCTGCCCGGGTCTCTGTGGTTCCTAGCAGCACCCCTTTCTGATCGTGAAACTCTGAGATCCACGCTTCAGTGGAATTTTCTCTGATTAGGGCTTGTGGGTTGGGACCTGCTGTCCTCCCTGTAGGAGGGGCCGGCTGCCCCTCCGCCGGGCAGGGCAGGGGGAAATGGTTTGCAACAGTTTCCGTGGTTAAGAACTATATTTCAAATGCGCCAATCCTCCCAATCTCTGTGTCTTGCCAGTTGCCCGTCCACTCCAATAGTTCACACGGGGAAAGATCCAGAGCTCCCACCCTCTCACCTACTGACCATGGAGAGATGGACTACGGGACCTTCTCCACCACCATCTTCCAGCACTAACAGATGGTTTCTTAAATACATTCTCTGAAGCCAAACATGTCTTTAAGGAGAGAGAACATAACCAGTAATGGTGTCTGAGTAAGAAGGTAATAAAGAAAATAAAAATCCACACCTCCCAATCCAAAGAAAAACAAACAGATTTATCCCTTCTCTTTTTATACAACATTTCCCTTAGAAAAGTTACCACTATTAAAATTTTGGTGTGCTTCTTTGAAATGTATGTTAAAATTTTGAAAGCCAAATATGCCTCTTTCCAATCTTGCAATGATGAAATGGACACAGACCTGGCAGTAAAAGGCTTGTGCTGCATGAGACTGGGAATAGAGGAGACACCTTAAGCAGCTGAAACCAGAGCCTGATCAGAGCCCTTCTACAAATGATAGAGGGAAATGTACACCATGGCTATGCCTAAGGATCCTGATAAAGTGACAAGTGAAAACCCTGGAATGGGAAGCGTTTGAGGGAACACTCACTGTATCATGGAAGTTACCAGCAAGTCAGCAAAAGCAACTGCAGCTCCTGCCCAAACTCCCTCACATTACTGTACTATGGGACCACAAGAGACAGTGAATGACCACCTATGTCTGTGCCATTTTCCACAGTTCTAGGGCCATGCAGAGTGGAGGGTGCCACAGCAAAAAAATTCACCAACAGACAAACCCACAATTGACCTGGAGAAAGGACAATAAGATCCTGTCCCCATCATAAATGGAAAACTTGGCAAAGTCCCACATTTCCCTGTATCACATTCACATTGTTTTCTTCTGTCCCCAGCTATGCTGATCAATATATACTGTGAGGGAAGGAAAAGGGGCACAATTCCTTGAACACTAATGCCCATCACAACCTCCCCAAATCCCCATGTCTTCCATGACCTCTGCATTCTCCTTACACTCAGGACACTCCTTACATTCCTTCTTGAACCCTTAGGTAACCTGAATTAGAGACACCACTGAGCTTTCCCCTCCTCACACTACAACTCTACCTTGACCTTCAACAGAGTCCGTGGCTGTAATACTACACATGGGGCATGAGTCCCTCACTGTGCTATCTGCCACACTCTCTCTTGAGAGTACAGGCAACATCCTGTTGAGACTATGTGCATAGGCCTCTAAAAGAGCAAAATGACACAACTTACAGCATAAAGCGACAATGGTTTCCAGCACACAAACAGGAAATGTGACCCCCTACAGCCCACAGGAATGTGCCCCTATATCATGAGGAATTGCATAGGTTAAACTGAGAGCCTGGTCACCTGATCCACAAAATTTCTGAACTCCCAGCCTCATGGACTAACACACAAGAGGACCTGAGCATTACCAACTTCACATACAGGTCAATGGCATGGTCCATGTGACTTTTCCTTCCCAGCGAGGTGCAGAGTATCATCAGCGGAAGAGTGCATAAGAGACGTGCATGCCCAAATGCCAACTATCTTCCCATTCTCTGTACCAGAGTGCTCGCAACTTTCTTGGCACTATCGCTATTAACAGTGCAAAACACTGAGCACACAAGCCTCACCATAGGCTCTCACCTGTTTCTAACCTGGACACAAAATTCCCCTCTCCCCAAATGCTAGCACTCCTGCACTTTCCACACCTGACCCACACAGTTCCTGAACCCCCAGGGCAGACACACCAAAACACAAGAGTACTTAAGCATCATCAGCATCACATCCCAGTCAGTGGCAGGATCCACGTGACGTTTCCTTCCCAGCAAAGTGCAGAGCATGATCAACAAAAGAGCACAGGACAGACATGCTTGGACAAATGCCACCTACATTCCAATACCTTGCATCCAGAGGGCTCATGATGCTGCCACATCATCGCTGTGCAGGGTGTAAACCACTCAGCACAGAAGCCCAACAATAGATCTGAAACTGTTTATGACCATGACCTAAAATTTCCCTGCCCCAGATGCTGACAGTTCTGCACTTTGCTCCCCATAGGACCTTCCACAAGGCAGTTGAGCCATTGAAATGGGGAGAAAGAAGTCCCTGAGGAGGAACTTGCAAGGACACCCCAGGAACACCAGTTCACTGTAATAAGTGTTCACTGGGGAACACAGATCACTATAAATATGAAACACTGAGTAGTCAGCTCACCAAATAGAAAATGTTCCCACAAGCAATCGAAAGTGCCTCTCAGAACACTGCCTGAGATCACTCCAGTCAACTACAATATAAGCTGTGAAGAGCTACATTCCCCAAAGCCATTTGTCACTGGCTACGGGCAGTGTACAGAATGAGCCAAAAACTTCTAAGCTCTCACAGACAGCTAAACTCAGAGTTCTCCTTGAGAATGGAAAGCAAAGTTCTGCCCCCATAATTATACATTCATGTTTGCTAATGGGCCACACTTCCTCATTTCACACTCAACAATACACTTTGTTGCAGTGCCAAGAACAGTGAAGGAGGCAAGACCTACATCCTCCAACACACACCTGTCACATTATGGTCACTAGAGTCCTTAAACCTCAAACTTTGTCAGCAGCTCTCCCTGGAAGGGCTATCCCCAGCCCTTTCCCACCTGAGCCTTTAAGCCCCTGAAGGAGTAATGTCTCATTCCATCTTTCCTAATACAAAAGCCTGTTCTTCCTTCCAGAGCCTCTAACCCGATAATTCTTCTCATGGAAGAACAGATCATCAAACTGCCTGGGGATCCAGCCTTGAAATCCATTATTTCAAGATGTTTTGTTCTATCTTTTTAGGACCATTGTCATCAGCAGTTATTTCTACTACTACACAAGCCTCCTATATATTCTTTGGATATAAACATTGTCCAGAAAATGGAAAGAAGATGGAAAGTGGCGTAACCAGTCCTTTATCAAGCACCAGAAACTTCCTTAAAAAGCCTTTTCACAGGCCTGGCGTGGTGACTTACACCAGCAATCTCAGAATTCTGAGAGACCGAGGCAGGTGGATTACTTGAGCTCAGGTGTTTCAGACCAGCCTGAGCAAGAGCAGGACCCATTGTGTACTAAAAATATAAAAACTAGCAGGGTGTTGTGGCAGGTGTTTTCGGTTCCCAGCTACCAGGGAAGATGAGAGAACAGGGTCGCTAGAACCCAAGTGTTTCAGGTTGCCATGAGCTATGCCAGGGCACTCTATCCTGGGGCAAGAAAGTCAGATTTTTTCTCAAAAATGAAACACAAACAAATAAACAAACATGGCTTCTCATGGTTTGTGATTAATGTGACAGAATTCAAGGCCAGCTGAACCTGGAACCAAATCCCTTCTGATACTCACCTGGATCTGTTACCATGGCAAGGTAATTATATGTTCTTAATCATTAGTTTCATCTGTGCAAATGGAGATGATAAGAATACTAGTTAGCTAGCATCATTTTTAGAGAATGAGATAAGATCCCAATGAAAAGAACTAAGCACAGTTCTTGGTTCTAATAAACCTAGTCACCGTGATAGCTGTGATTGATTTCTTTCAGCATCATCACCACCACCATCAGCATCATTATACCTACCGTCACCATAATTGCCAACAGGCTAAGCTACTTCACAAAATGACCATTGCTGTCCATGTTACATGACTGGATGCATGTCACAGGGAACCAGTTTCACAAAGGAAATACTTGGTTACATTTTTATCCATGCCCAATGTGACACCTATGCCTAGACCTTGTGTTCAAGCATAGACTGTGACACACTCAAAAGACAGGAATTGGCATGTAAGGTGGGAGATACACACCTTCAATGCCCAAGGATAAAAATGTACCTCTCCATTACCTGGAAAATAACAAAGGGTATCAACACATTTTTTTTTTTAATTTCTCAGTAGGAAACCTTGCCTTGCCTTGATAAAGAGCAGTGACAAGACTCCTAATGTAACACATGAGTACTGCCATGGGAAAGCCTCCTTGGACATGATTCCAAATGGTCACAGTGTTTATACCTCCTTCTACTCAGATTAGCATCAAAATGAATTTCATTAAGTTCTCCTGAAATCTCGGAGATTATCCATGACTATATAATATCTCCATAATGTGAAGTTATTTTACAACCAAGTGAGCATATCAACCCCTATGTATATTATCCCATTTCATCAAATAGTAGCAAAATCAATAGTCTGCTTCTACTCATGTAACACATATACTTTAACTCCAAAGTCTGGCCTGGATATGGCCATTATAATCCATTCTCTTCAGACCACTTATATAAGGAAGAGGCATGAGAAAGCTCTTTAAGGTAAATTAGAGTGTGACATGGAATACTGTGCACCAAGAATCTGCAGCACATTACCACTCTCACTGAAGCTTACATACTCACTGACTACATTCCACAAGAGGTTAAGTGGCAAGGCAGGCCTAGGAGTGAACAACTGGGAAAGATCCAAGGAAAAAAAATGTCCTATGTGAAAACCAGATGAGGTCCACTTTCTCTTCCATTGAGGACATGGATCCTTGAGACTGCCAATAATTACTGAGACATCTTTCTGCATCCTTTTGGATTCTTCTTTAATGCCATTACCCAGTGCAATTATCCACTAAAGTATGCCTTTCTGATTTCCCCCACAGCCCCTCATCCAAGAGAAAAGCAAATGAGCAAGATGAAAACCAAGGAGATCTAAGATGACTTTGCCAACACAGAGAGGAGCACCTAATGTGACATTGACTGTGGAACAGGGAGGAAACATCACAGTTTTTTTTTTTTTTTTTTCTTTTGGAGACACAACCTCAAGCTGTCACCCCTGGATAGAGTGCTATGGTGTCACATCTCACAGCAACCTCCAATTCCTGGGCTCAAGTGAGTCTCTTGCCTCCACCTCCCAAGTAGCTGGGACTACAGACACCCCTCACAACTCCCGGTTAGTTTTTGGTTGCAGCCATCATTGTTGTTTGGCGGGCCCAGGCAGGATTCGAACCCACCAGCTCAGGTGTGCATGGCTGGTGCCTTAGCCCATTGAGCCACAGGCATCAAACCAGGAAGCAGCACAGTTACCTGAAGTTTCACCAGAGCTTGTGAAGAAGAAATAACCCATCCTTGGCCATAGTCACAATATTTTGTAAACAAAGTTGGGTTTAGGTAATATTTTTCCATGTATGTCACAACTCAGTTTTCCATTGAGTGGGGAATAAAAATGACTGACATCTTCCAAGGCTTTAAAATTAATTGAACCAATTACAGGGATAAATCTTAAAGATATGGACAACAATGTGCTGGATAAAATGGAGACACTTAAGGGTCTAGTCCCAAGATACCTAGAATTTGACCTAAGGAACATGAACTTCAGGATCTATGATGACACCTTCTCCATGACATTTGTGCCAATAGCAAAGTAGAGGAAGCAGAGACCCACTGAGACTAAAGGTTAGAAGTTTCTGGGAGAACAAGATAAAATAGTGCATATTTCTACTTAGCATGTGACTTCCCCTTTTCACATTGTCAAATGTCTTCTCTTGAATTTCAATGAATACATCACCACACAGAAAAGAAATATCTTTACTCACAAGTCAAACAAATGGAAGAGATCTTTCTGGCATTGCCAGATAGAAGGCAGACTTAAGTCTTCACAGTTGACAAATAGAGGTCTGATCCATGTCAGGGACTCAGCCCCATCATCTCCATGTATGGTGTTTGAGGTGGTCAGATTAGAACCAGGTGGACCAAGAGAATGGTCCTTGGGTTCTGGGCTGACTCTTCCTTCACAGCATGGTTAAGAGCTGTGGTTTCCAAGGAGATACTCCAGTAACCCCTGAGAAAGCTTGCTGTCCCTGCAAAACAAAACAAACATTTAAATTATATACCAATTGAACCAATTACAGGGATAAATCTTAAAGATATGGACAACAATGTGCTGGATAAAATGGAGACACTTAAGGGTCTAGTCCCAAGATACCTAGATATATATTGAAGACAGAGTCTCACTATGTCATCCTCGGTAGGGTGCAATGGCTCATAGCAACCTCAAAATCTTGGGCTTAAGCAATCCTCTTACCTCAGCCTCCAAAGTAGCTGGAGCAAAGAACAGGGGTAGTGTCTGTGGCTCAGTGAGTAGGTCGCCAGCCCCATATACCTAGGATGGTGCGTTCAAACCAGGCCCCAGCCGAAATACAACAGAAAAATAGCTGGACATTGTGGCAGGTGCCTGTAATCCCAGCTACTCTGGAGGCTGAGGCAAGAGAATCGCCTAAGCCCAGGAGCTGGAGGTTGCTGTGAGATGAAAGATTGGAAAAGAAGATGACGAGAGGGTGAGTAGAAAAGGAATGTGCACTTGAGAAACACCTATAGGGGGAGATCTGAAGTGCTGTTTTGTTTGTTTGTTTGTTTGTTTTTGTCTGTTTAATTATGTTTTTTTTTTTGAAAGGATATCAACATTTGTAAACAAATCTTAATGTGAGAGGAAGTTACTGAAGAGGAGGAGAATTCCTGAAGACACTAAATGGGCTGAGGGGTGAGCCAGCTGGAACCCTACACGAGTGTACTCATGAGAAAAGAGCCAAGAAGAATCAGGGGGAGAGAACATGAAGCCCAGCCGAGTGTGTGTGCACAGTGTGTGTGCTTCCAAGTATTGGTTTATTTCCTTCAGTTTTTCATGTTTTTTTAGAATAGTTTCTTGTAATAGTCATTGAGGTTTTTTTGAATTTCTGAGGAGTATGTTCTTATTTCATCTTTGTCATTTCTGATTCATAAAATTAGATTTTACTCTTTTTATCCTGCCTAGGTTTGCCAAAGTTTTTTTCTATTTTATCGACCTTTTCTAGAAACCAACTTTTTGATTCATTGATCTGTTGTATAATGCTTTTGTTTTCAAATTCATTTAATTCTGCTCTAATTTTGGTTATTTCTTTTCTTCTGCTGGGTCTGGGATTGGAACTTTCTTCCTTTTCCACTTGTTTGAGATGTACTTTTAAGTTGTTAACTTCATTTCTTTCCGTTCCCTTGAGGGAGCTTTGAAATGCTATAAATTTCACTGTTAGGAATGCATTTGGGCTATCCCAGAGTTTCTGGTAATTCATGTCTTCATTATTATTTTGCTCCAAAATTTTGCTTTCTTCCTTTATAATCTCATGTATTACCCAGCTATCATTCAGCATAAGTTTATTTAGTTTCCAAGTTTTTGTATGAGAATGCTCATTCATTTTGTTACTGACTTCACCTTGCATTCGATGATGGTCTGAAAAGATGTAAGGAATAATTTTTTTTTCTATTTTTTTTTTTTTTTTTTAGAGATAGAATCTCAGTTTGTCACCCTTGGTAGAGTGCTGTGACATCACAGCTCACAGCAACTTCCAGCCCTTGGGCTTAGGTAATTATCTTGCCTCAGCCTCCCCAGTAATTGTGACTACAGGTGCCTGCCACAACACCCAGCAACTTTTTGATGCAGTTTGACCGATGCCAGTTATGAAACTGCTACCCTCAGTTTATGGGGCTGGTGCCCTATTCACTATGCCACCAGTGTCGCTCCAGAATAATTTCTATTCTTTTCAATTTGTTGAGGTTAGACTTGTGACCTAAGATGTGAGCAATTTTGGAATATGTTCCATGGCCTGATGAGAAGAATGTGCATTCAGATTTGTTAGAATGAAATATTCTGTAGATGTCTGTTAAATCCAATTGTTGGATGGTTAGGGTTAAGTCCAAAATTTCATTCCTTAGTTTCTTTTTATCTTTTTTTCTTTAAGAGACTGATTCTCATTTTATCACCCTCAGTAGAGTGGTGAGCCATCCCACAGCTCACAGTAATCTCCAAATCTCGGGCTTGAGTGGTTCTCTTGCCATAGCTTCCTGGTTACCTGGGACTACAGGTGCCAACCACAATGCCTGGCTATTTTGTTTTTGCTGTTTTTGCAATTTTTCCAGGGCTGGGTTTGACCCTGCCAACTTGAGAATATGGGGCCGGCACCCTACCCACTAAGCCATAGGCAGCACCCTTTCCTTAGTTTTTTATTGGAGGATCTATCCAACATTGCCAAAGGGATATTAAAATCTCCAACTATAATGGTGCTGGATGAAATCAACTTGCTCATGTCTGTTAGAGTATCCCTTATAAACTGAGGTGCATTCTTATTGAGTTCATAAATGTTAATATTTGAAATTTCATCATATTGAGTGTTACTCTTACCAAGTATGAAGTTACCATTCTTATCTTTCTTTACTTTTGTTGGTTTAAATACTATTGTATCTGTGAATAAAATTACAACACTTGATTTTTTCTGATTGCCATTTGCCTGAATTATAGACAGCTATCCCTTCATGCTGAGTCTATATTTATCTTTTAAAGCAAGATGAGACTCTTGTGCATAGCAGATATGTGGCCTGAGTCCTTGTATCCAGTTAGCCAACCTGTGCCTCTTTAGAGGACAATTTAAGCCATTCACAATCACTGAAAGTGTGGATAAGCCTGGTATTGTTTTGGGTATCAATTTTTTTCCAAATCCAGTGGACATTTTTAGTTCTTCCGCCACTATAGTAGTTGGAATTTGAGTGAGATTACTTTGGTGGTAAAGAATTATGGTGTTCATAATGGAAGATAGGTCTGAGAATATCCTGGAGAGCTGGTTTAGTAATGGGAAATTTCTTCAACATGTGAATGTTATTAAAGTATTTAATTTCTCCATCATAAATGAAACTCAGTTTTCCTGGATACAGGATCCAGGGTTGAAAGTTATTTTGTTTAAAGAGGTTAAAGTCTGATGACCACCCTCTTCTAACTTGAAAAGTTTCAGCAGAGACATCTGCCATCATTATAATATTCCTTTCACTGTAAGTAATGTTTGTTTTTGTTTTTGTTTTTGTTTTTTTTGGTCTGGCTGCTTATCTAATTTTCTCCTTCATACTAACTTTGGGGAGGTAAATTATAATGTGTCTCTGGTATGCATCATTTGAGTTGGGTTCTCCTGGGGTTCTGAAACTGTCTGCTATCTAGATTTAAAAATCTCCTGCCATGTTTGCAATGTTCTCCTTGATTATCTCTTCAGCATCTGGGCCTTTCGAAGAAACCTTGTTTTCCTCAGGAATTCCTATAAGGTGTATAATAAATTTCTACAAATTGTCCCAGAAATCTCTGAGAGAATGATCCATTTTTTTTCCTCCACTTATCTTCCACTTTGAACATTTGGGAGCATTCAAAATCTTTATCTTCAATGTCAGAAATCTTGAAATGATTCTCCTGTATTTCTCAGATCTCTGAGGGCTGTAAGTTCTTGCCTCAATATGTCAAAATCTTTGCTGATTTTGTCTTTGAATTAATTGAATTCTTGAGATAACTTTTGGAATGCTCCTTGAATTTCTAATTACAACTTTGCCTCCATTCTGTTAATCGTATTTGCCATCCAAATTCTGAATTCGATTTCTGACATCTCAGGCATTTGTTTATGAATAGGATCTTCTGGTGTGTCCAACTTGTTGTTCCCTGAGGGAGTTGATCTATTCTGGTGATTAATGTTGCCAGAGTTTTTCCACTGATTCTGCCCCATGACTATTTTTCATCCTATGGCTAGTTGAGTAAGCAGGTTGAAATTGTGTTTGGGGCTCCTGGGGTAGTGATTAACATCCCTTTACCTAAGAACTGGGACTGGTGACTGCAGATTTTCCCCTACAGTTTGCAAAGCAACTGTATATTACTATGGTCCAAAATACTTGGGACCTGCCTGGTGTGATGTGGTTAAGTGGGTCTGTCTTGTTTTCATCTGGTCTCTGTCTAATCCTAGTGAATCAGTGATTGCTGTTTGAATGCTTAGCTGTGGAGAAATGCCAGCAACTAATACAGCCTGCCCCTCACGGGCAACAACTAGAAAAGGATAATCAAACCTTCCTACAGCAACACAACCAGGGTACCACCTTGGATTGTCCTCAAGTGATTGGGTCAGGTCAAGAGTTCCAAATCATTTGTCCAAGTCAGCAAACAGTATCACATGGGACAGCTGAAAAGGTCTCCAGCAACTATACATCAGGAATCTGCTGACAGGATTATGACTCACTTTGGTTCTCCATGGAGTTAGAATGGCCCACACAGCAAATGAATTAGTCTGGAAAGGTTGATGCCTCTTTCCCCCACCTCTTACCTCTGTCACACCCAGTCACTGTTAACTTGGCGGAATTCCCAGTTCCCTCCAATGAGCAGATGCTCCAGGGGTTTGTGACTGCCTGAGTCACAGGGAGATCTATGTCTACTTGGCCAGGCCACTGGACTCAGCCATCAGTCGGCAGTAGGAGCTGAATCCTGGCAACCTCAGGTGCTTAATGGAAGCTGGGGAGTTTAACTCAGTTCCATCCCTGCCCCAGATTGATGTTTCTGCCACTTATAGTCTTGCAGAATTGGTGTTTTTGACCCAGCTGTACTACCCTGCAGGCCAGACACTGTCTGATTTCACAGAATCTATAAGTCAGCCTCACCCTCTGCCCCTGTGACTACAACTCATGGGGCTGGTGTCTCAGGCTTTACTGCAATCTGTGCTGGGGCAGGAACGTTTGGAGCTCACAAACGACTCTCAGTTTCCGCCCATCCCTGTGCTGGTGATACTGACATGCCTGCTTTTGTCCCTGCTAGGCTTTTCTGGGGGCTGGTTACATCTTGCACTCACAAAAGCAGGAATTCTGACTCAGACCCACCGTGGAGTATGCCAAATCTGCATGTGCTAGGATTCTATTCTCTGTCCCTGCAATGCCCCACCCATGAAGGTATCACTTCAGGCATACCCTTTGCTCATGGGGCCTGTGTTTCCATCTCAAATCTGTTCAACCAGTGGATGCCACTGAAGTAGAAGCCCAGCTCCCTCTGTTTGCTAAGAGAAGGAGAAAGCATCTCTCCAAATTATCCACAGGGGTGAGGCTCTTCAACCTTCTCCCTTAGCTCAGCTCCAAACCACCAGTTTACTTGCTAAACTTCTGTCCTTTAACTGCCTTTCTGGATGGGATCCTCTATGGAAAGCAAGCTCCACTCAGCTGTCTTGCCTCCTCCCCCATTTTTTCCTTATCATAATGATTTTAAGTTTCATTTTTATTATAACATAAATGTGCACTTCATTCTTTTTTATTGGTGGAAAATATTCATTGTGTGCATATTGCAAATTATATGTATGCAATCAACTGTAAATCCCAATAGCAGTCCTGAACAAGTTCCCTTCTAATCTAAGATTTTTGAAAAATATTATCAACAAGATATGTTGCCTCTGTCATAACACTTTTGTCTGTCTGATGAGATCATCATGTGTTATTTTCTTTTTTTTTTTTTTTTGATGTTTTGTTTTATTTTTTATTAACCATATGTACGTAGATAATGAATATATTTATGCTTTTGTGGGATTTAATGTGTTGATTATTTCTACAAATTGGGGTGTTTACATCCAATCAATTATTTCCATAATTCACTGCCGTTGTTAATCACAGTGTTAAGACAATTGTTTTCAATACTTGATAGATTTGACTTGTACTCTTGCAACATACTTCATAGGTAAGGTCAAAGTTGATTGATGAATATTGAGATAAATTAGCAACCCTGGCAATAAATACAATTTGGGCAACATGTATACAATATTTTGTAAACTACCAGACTTTTCCTGCATCTATACAGTATATCTCTTATAGATTTGAACCTGAATTTCTTTCATTGCCCGAGAAATATACAATGGTTGGGCAGCATCTGTAGATCATTGGGTAGTGTTGGCCCTATATACTGAGGGTGACAGGTTCAAATCTGGTCCTGGTAAAACTGCCAAAAAAAATAGACAGGCATTGCAGCAGGCAACTGTAGTCTCCACTACTTTGGAACCTGAGGCAAGAGACTAGCTGAATCACAGGAGTTGGAAGTGTCTCTGAGCTGTGTGATGTCATGACACTCTACTGCAGATAATAAAGTGAGACTCTGTTACTACAAAAAAAAAAAATACACTGGTACCATCATAGCTCAAGGCAATGCAAAATGCTAACTTCAGCTGAGCCTCCTGAGTTTATGCTTCTCAGGAGCTGCAAGTACAAGCCCATGCCATCAATTCTGGGGAAATATTGCAATTATTTCTTGGACAAGAAAGGTCTTACTATGTTCCTCAATCTTGTCTGAAACCCCGTAGCCTCCAGTGATATATCTGTCTCGATTTCTGAAATTGCTGTGATTACAAGTGTGAGCTACGGTGCTAATCCAAGGTAATGTTTTGGTGAAGGCTTTTCTCTATTTTCCTCATAGATAACAGTGTGCAGATTAAAAAATACTAACTTTATTCAGATATAATTTACACACTCCACAATTCACCCATTTCAAGTACAGAGTTGAAGACTGCATTTTCAGGGATCACTTGTCTTGTTTGTTTGTTTTTTTCTAGAGTAGTTTCCCTTAAATTGTAGAGAAGAGAGGCAGAGGAAGGATGGAATGAATAAAGAAAAGAATGAAGAGAGCAAGCCAATGAGGGAGAGAGAACTGGAGGAAGGAAGGATAAAGTGACAGACGGGTGGAGAGAGGGAAGGAGGGAAACAAAGAAAGATAAAATGACCAAACTTCATTTCTCACACCTATAATACTAGCCCACTGGCATGATGAGATGAGTAGGGTTATTGAATGAGGCGGTGCTTAGAATGGACAGAGTAAATGACAGACCAAGTCTCTATTAAAAAGTGAAAAATTGGGTGGTGCTTATGGTTCGAGTAGGGCGCTGGCCCCATATACCGAAGGTGGCGGGTTTAAACCTGGTCTTGGCCAAACTGAAAAAACAGAAATATAGCTAGACATTGTGGTGGGCACCTGTGGTCCCAGCTACTTGGAAGGCTGAGGCAAGAGAATCAGAGAATCTCCTAAGCCCAGGAGTTGGAGGTTGCTGTGAGCTGTGTGATGCCATGGCACTCTACTCGGGGTGATAAAGTGAAACTCTATCCCTACCAAAAAAAAAAAAAAAAAAGGGAAAAATTATTTAGGTATTGAGACAGACACCTGTACTCCTAGCCACATGGGCATCTCAGGCGGGATGATTGCCTGAATACCAGAGTTTAAGGTTGCTATGTTATAGGCTGAAGCCAAGAAAGACTAGCCAGTGTCACATAAGGAAACTATATCTCAAGAATACTGATACATACTTCCATACACATACAAACCAACAAAACAACCAACAACTATTTTCATCATCTAAAAACACCAGAATTACGTTGATGGTTCAAGCATAATATACATGATTAAGACCTGTGAATCTATGACCAAAATAAGGATTTAGACAGGGATAGTACATTTGTAACCTTCTGTAAAATGGATATTTTGAGGTAGGAGTCAACCAGGTCCTTGAAATAATGTCCTAAGGGCATTGCCTGTGACCCATTATATGAAGAGAGCATGGGGGAACTGGACCCATATAATGAGGTTGGTGAGTTTGAACTCTGCCCTGGCCAAACTGCAACAACAACAACAGCAACAGCAAAATAGGCAGGTGTTGTGGTGGGCTCCTGTACTCCCGGCTACTCGGGAGGCTAAGGCAAAAGAATAGTCTCAGCTCAGGAGTAGGAGCTTCCTGTGAGCTGTGATGCCACAATAATCTACCGAGTTTGACAAAGTGAAACCCTGTCTCAAAAAAAAAAAAAAAAATGAAAACCAAATAGCATCCTACTTAGGTGACTCCATGAAGTTATGGGAGCTGTGAGCCAGCTTGAGTCACACTGCTGTACAATATGTCAACTGTTGTGTCAGCCTAGTGCCGAGAATCCCTACGGTCAGTACAATGAATAAGGCACAAATGGGAGATCACATGTCTGTCTGTGGATGGAGGGATAAGTGTCTGAGTTTAAACAGTTGAGGGATACTAGCTGAAGTGAGCAGAAAAGGTCACTTTGTATCTTTGACCAGAATCCTATATCCCAGGACATTACAGAATGAAGTCACTACATGGTCACCATGGATGACATCACAATGAGTGTTGCCTTGTATCACCATCTTTAAACTTATCTTTATTCCTGCTAAGGATGTGGAGTGGCTGTCCAGGTTTGTCCTTGGGTTCAAACTGTTACAAAAGAGTGGGGTTCTTTTCTCCACACTCAATTAATTCTTCCAAAAGTTTATTTGTATATCTGGCAAAGGGATTCAACAACACTTCCATTCAATTTTTTATTGGGGGGTGGGCCAGGGCTGGGTTTGAACCCACAACCTCCAGTATATGGGGCTGGCACCCTACCACTTTAAGCCACAGGTTCCACACAACAGTTCCTTTCTTTTCACGACATGGATTTGTTAGGAAGTTGAAGAATATGGTTTATATCTAGTGCTGCACTGGGATGTTATAGAACACTAACCCAAGCCCAAAGATCATACAGAAATTTCACAGACCTGATAGGTTCATCCTACAATTCTCAGTTGTACTTTTCTTGAGATTTTATTTTGTTCTCTAGAATAGGTTTGTTTCTGAAGGTAGGTGTCACACTGAAGATCCTCACTCAAAATCTAGTTAGGCTATGTGTCCAGTAGTGTACTCCATACCTGCAGTTATTTATTCTGATCATGGGAAATATCAGCCTATCTGGAATGTTGTAACATTCATGATCTCCAGGAAAGGAGTGTCCAAAAGTTTGGCTTCTTGGCCACATGGGAAACAGAGGAGTTAGGTTGGGCTACATGTTCAATACTCAATCACTACTGAAACAAGATAAGTAAAAAAGAGAAGTGTGAACATTGTGGTGATATCTGCCACCATGGATATGCAAAACAGTCCTGACATAATCCCTTTGAGTCATTGAGGCCTGAGGTTTGGACACTCCTCAAAGCCCCAGATAAGTTCATTTCTTAAGTAGAGCTCAATGACTTTTGCCATGCATGAATACCTTATTTGGTCACCGTGGGAATCCAAGGGGGGCTGACTTTTGATCTCATGAGTTGGACACAATGCTGAGCAACTACAAGTTACCCTAAGCCTTGATCACAATCCTGATTTGTAGTAAAATACAAAAGGTTATTAAGGGTTTTGGCTCATGATTTTAATTCCAGCTATACCAGATGCTGAGGAAGGAGGGCTCCTTCAACCCAAGAGATGGATTTTGCTGTGTAATAGGCTGATGTCGTGATGTTCTAGCCTGGGCAACAGGGTGAATGTCACTCTCTTGAAAAATAATAGAAGAAAGAGGGAGAGAGAGAGACAGAAAGAAAGAAAAAGAAAGAAAGAAAGAAAGAAAGAAAGAAAGAAAGAAAGAAAGAAAGAAAGAAAGAAAGAAAGAAAGAAAGAAAGAAAGAAAGAAAGAAGGAAAGAAAGAGAAAAGAAAGACAAAAGGAAAGGAAAGGAAAAAGGAGAAAGGAAAAGGAAAGGAAAGGAAAGGAGAGGAAAAATGAAAGAAAAGGAAAGGAAGGGAAGGGAAGG
>CAUYON010035410.1:0-13975 GCA_963573935.1 Arctocebus calabarensis
GTGAGCTCTCGCTGGCCCTTGAAAATCCGGGGGAGAGGGTGTAAATCTCGCGCCGGGCTGTACCCATATCCGCAGCAGGTCTCCAAGGTGAACAGCCTCTGGCATGTTGGAACAATGTAGGTAAGGGAAGTCGGCAAGCCAGATCCGTAACTTCGGGATAAGGATTGGCTCTAAGGGCTGGGTAGGTCGAGCTGGGGCGCGAAGCGGGGCTGGGCGCGCGCCGTGGCTGGACGAGGCGCCGCCGCCCCCCTCACGCCCGGGGCACCCCTCTGCGGCCCTCCCCCGCCCCACCCCGCGCGGCTCCTGGACTCTCCTCCCGCCCGCCGGCCGGCCGGGTCCGGGGGTCGGTCGGTGCGGCCCGGCTCCTCCCACTCCCCACGCCCCACGCTCCCCACCCCGTCCCCCCCCCCCGGGGCGGGGTCGGCGGCGGCGGCGGGGGATGGGGGACGGGTCGCGCCGCCGGCCCCCGCTCGTTTGCCGCGCGGCGGGCGGCGGGCCAAAAAAAAAAAAAAAATAGCTGAAAATGTCAATAAATGGAAAAACGTACCATGCTCATGGCTGGGAATAATCAATACTGTTAAAATGTCTATATTATCCAAAGCAATATATAATTTTAATGCAATTCTTATTAAAGTTCCATTCTCATATTTTAAAGATCTTGAAAAAATAACACTTCATTTTATATGTAATCAGAAAAAACCTCAAATAGCCAAGACATTACTCAGAAATAAAAACAAAGCAGGAGGAATCACGCTACCAGACCTGAGACTCTACTATAAATCAATAGCGATCAAAACAGCATGGTACTGGCACAAAAACAGAGAGGTAGATGTTTGGAACAGAATAGAGAACCAAGAGATGAATCCAGCTACTTACTGTTACTTGATCATTGACAAGCCAACTAAAAACTTTCAGTGGGGAAAAGACTCTCTATTTAACAAATGGTGCTGGGTGAACTGGCTAGCGACCTGTAAGAGACTGAAACTAAACCCACACCTCTCACCATTAACTAAGATAGACTCTCACTGGATTAAAGACTTAAACTTAAGACATGAAACTATAAAAATTGTAGAAGAAAGTGCAGAGAAAACTCTTGAAAGAGTTGGCTTGGGTGAATATTTTATGAGGAGGACTCCCCAGGCAATTGAAGCAGTATCAAAAATACACTACTGGGGCCTGATAAAACTCAAAAGCTTCTGTACAGCCAAGAATATAGTAAGTTTAGCAAGCAGACAGCCCTCAGAATGGGAGAAAATATTTGCAGGTTATGCCTCCAACAAAGGTTTAATAACTAGAATCCACAGAGAACTCAAACATATTAGCAAGAAAAGAACAAGTGATTCCATCTCAGGATGGGCAAAAGACTTGAAGAGAGACTTCTCTAAAGAAGTCAGGCACACAGCCTACAGATGAAAAGTGCTCACCATCCTTAATCATCAGAGAAATGCAAATCAAAACTACTTTGAGATATCACCTAAATCCAGTAAGACTAGCCCACACAAAAAAATCCCAAATCCAGAGATGTTGGCATGGATGTGAAGAAAAGGGAACACTTCTAAACTGCTGGTGGGAATGCACACTAGTATGTTCCTTTTGGAAGGATGTTTGGAGAGTACTTAGAGATCTCAAAATTGACCTGCCATTTGATCCTATAATTCCTTTGCTAGGTATATACCCAGAAGACCAAAAATCACATTATAACAAAGACATTTGTACCAGAATGTTCATTGCAGCCCAATTCATAATTGCTAAGTCATGGAAAAAACCTAAGTGCCTATCGATCCACGAATGGATTAATAAACCATGGTACATGTATACCATGGAATATTACACAGCCTTAAGGAAAGATGGAGACTTTACCTCTTTCATGTTTACATGGATGGAGCTAGAACATATTCTTCTTAGCAAAGTATCTCAAGAATGGAAGAAAATGTATCCAATGTACTCAGTCCTACTATGAAGCTAATTTACAGCTGTGGAATGAGTGGTATAACCCAACTATTACACAAGAATATAGGGAAAGGGGCAAGGGTAGGGAGGGGAGAATAGAGGGTGGGGTGGAGGGAGGGTAATTGGTGAGGCCACACCTACGGTGCATCTTAGAAGGGTGCAGGTGAACCTTGCTAAATGCAGAATACAAATGTCTTCATATAATAAAGGAGAAATTGCCAGGAAGGCTATGTTAATCAGTTTGATGAAAATAGTTAAGATTGTATATGAAACCAACACGTTGTACCCCTTTATTACACTATTGTACACAGCTATGATTTAATGATAAAGATAATAAAAAAATTCAAATAAATAAATTTTCCCTTGGTGATATTGGGATAAAACTTTAAGTATGATAATTATAAAATTGTTAACAGTATAAAACACTTAATATGTTATATTGGGTGATTATTATTATTGGATCAGAGTACAAAAGACTGTTAAGATACCCTGGATATGAGTTGGACAAAACAAAGGGTGAGTTTAGAATAAAAGGACTCTTGGTTGGACTCTAATTCTTTTTCCCTGCTGTACTGGTACTTTTCATCTAAAATTATGGCTCTGCCCAGGAATCTGGCATGGGATTGAAGAATGGAACACAAGAGGATGCTCTGAAACGTCTGGCGTGTCCTACAGGTACAATTGTTTTTGTCTTTGCAGAGCATTTGGTAAAGGAAAGATGCACCATTCACTTAGATTTTTCTCTTCAGTTAGAAAAAGATTCTGGTCCCTATTTCCCTAATATTATAACATGATGCGTATTGAACATAACTATTGTTATATGCTAGGTAAGTGATGAATAACCATTTATTTATTGACTGCCCATTGTAGGAAGAAAGAAAAGCTTCTAACAGAAAATAAGAAACCTAAAACTTCATGCGAAGGCTCAAGCAACTGTCTTGAAGAAACACTTAGAAGAACTGAAGGCACGAGTCAGGACTATCCTTCCTACAGAACCTCAATCAGAGGAACAACTCTTCCAGGTATTGGAAATCTGTGGAATGTATATTTTTCCAGTCAAAAATGCCTCCAAACATATTCAAATTATAAAGCAGATGTCCACTATTCACAAACAATTGAAATGGTAAAATTTTACAGCACTAAATGCTCTTTGTTAGTGAGCTTTTGGTCCAGCTAGACTACTGGTGTGCACAGAAAAAACAAAAATGCTACAGAAAACATGGACATTGAATTTCTCATTGTAACCCAGGCTTTAAAAAAATCAAAAAAAAAAATTAAGGAGAGGTACATATCTTTTGGAGCGGTTTCAACATTGGTAGAAGATTAGATGAACAATAAGGTTTATTCCAGCTCTGAAATCCTTTACTTAATTACTTAATACAGAATATTCCATGTTCTCTGTGGCCAAACAGTGGCCAATTAAAGTTTCATGGGTTCCTGTGGGAATGAGCTAGATTGCCTTGGAGACCCTGTAGGGGAGGCTCTCTAGATTTAGGACTCCTACCAGTAAAACAGTTTAAGGTTGTGGACACAATGAGAAATAAGGAGAGTATTGCCTTTTTAGGAACACAGCATTATCTCCGTACTCATTTCCGCTATCTTTCTTCTGTGGTTAAAGCCCAAATAGTTATGTTCAGCCAGCTCTTTAGGGAACTGGAGACTTTGGTCTTCTGGAGAGTTTGGAATACAGAGGAATGACTATCACATGTGCACATTATAGTTAGAGAGTGAGTCTAGAATTCACCCTGCATGAGAGATTCTTTTATTTTGCCAATTTTCCTCTGCATTTCCCTTTGACCCACTAGGTATTCTTAGTCTTAATTTGCTTAGTTTTGGGGAAATACATGTTAATCATTTAATTTGGGGTCTGTAGTTAGCTTTTGAGTACTCTGGTTATTTTTTGCTGTTTGTTTGTTTATTTGGGGGGACTAATGTTCAGAGCTCATTCCTTTTTCTGCATTGATTACCTTATTTAACCTTGCCAAGCATAATTTAAAATCCTTCCCAAACATAAACATATATATACACATATACACACATACATATACATACATACATATATATACAGAATCTCACCATGTCACCCTGTGTAGAGTGTGGTGTCACAGCTCACAGCAACCTCAAACTCCTGGGCTTAAGGAATTCTCTTGTCACAGCCTCCCAAGTAGGTGGGACTACAGGCGCTCACAACACCCAGCTACTTTCCAAGTAATTTTTCACCTTGATTCTTCTTTTCTTCCTTTCTGCTTTTTGCTCTGACAATTCTCTTCTCCTGCTCTAGTACCACCAACCTTTCCTCCTAGAAGTTGTTTTCTTCTACCTTCCTCATTTTTGTGTTAGTAAGTTGTAGAATTATATATTTTATGAGTTTTAATTTAATATTTTGCTTTGAGAGCTGAAGCAAATCATTAGGTTTCAGTCGATCTTTTTCCTCTGTTATATAATTTTAAACTCCAGAAAATAGTTATGCAACACTTTAACTGTGATATGCCAAAAAGAAAACTAGGTATTCTGTGCCAAATGTAACTGAAAAGGATAGCAATCCTAATACACTTAACTATTATGTGAAAGTAAAGGCAACATAATTCTTTGTACTTCCTGTAAACAGAAATAGGTTTATTTTGGGAGGGGAGTTCAATAGAAAGGCAGAATCTCAGCTTAGACCCTCTAGTCTAGGAGGTTTTTTGTTTGTTTGTTTGTTTGTTTTAATGGATTACTGAAAGATTTGGTTTTCCCTCACCTCCTCTTCTCTGATTTTTTTTTTCTCACCTAGCTTCTGTAGTTTCCTGAACTCTAATCTTGATTCTTCAATAGACTGTGGTTTTTCAATGAAGAGTTAGTCGTGCATGGCACTGATTGGTCTTGCCCTCAAACAAAAAGCCATCCAAATGAGAAACTCAGTGCCATGTTTCCCAAGGATTACTTCCCAACATTTTCTTGCTTTGGTTGCTCTCCAATCTTTTCTAATAACTTTTCTCTGTATTAACCACTGTTAAAAGCTTTTATCTGTGAGAGGGTGGTTTTAATGGGAGCTGCTTGGCCATAATGGAACTGGAAAATGAAAAGATTTCTTACCTGGTTTTAGGTCAGCTGGTTTTTCTTGCTTTCTCCAAACTAATAAAAGTATAATTAAATGTCTTTAATGGGAAAATTAGATTGAAGGATAAAATATATATTGATTTTAATTCTTGTGAGGAAATGACATTATTTCCCACATTTTCTGCATAAAAAGTATTCTATAGAGAAAGAGACAGAGATAAAAATTAAGCTCCAGGAGAAGAAGAAATGAATTAACTCATTGGAAGCTCAGCTTACCCAGGCACAGGCAAAGCAAGCTTCCCAGGTAGGGGTGTAAGATGCTTCATAAACATTAGGTTAACAAATCACTAAAGTCCAATGAATTATTACGTGACAAATATATTTTTCTAGTTGCCCAGGGCATGTTCATTTATTATCTTCTATTTTTCTTCCACTCTGTCTTTTTTCCTTTCTCAGTTTCTTTAATTTCTCCCTTCCTGCTTTCTTACTCTCCAGTAATTTTATTACCAGATGCATTGGTGTGTGTAGTTTTTGTTTGATATTTGTGAATACTCCAGCATACTCTTTGCATATAGGATTACACATATTTTTTATTTCAGAAGAGTTTTCTTGAACTACATGTTGTATATAGTATTTGATCTGTTCTGTTATTCTGGTTTTATTCTTTGGATACTTCCCTTATCTATATGTTTGATCTTTGATTATCTTCACTATGTTATCACTAAGTTAAAGCTTAACTTAGCAGGATATAGAATTCTGGGCTAGAAACTGTTTTCTTTCATGTAAATTAAAGGTAACTGACCATTATCTTCTGGCTTGATAAGTTTCACTGGAGAAGTCTGCAATTACCCTGATGGATTTGCTCCATTAGGTCAATTGTTGCTTACTCCTAGCAGCTTGAAGTATCTTTTCTTTTGTCTTCACTTTGGACACATTCATCACTATGTGTCTTGGAGAAGCTCTGTTTCAGTTGGGGCAACCAGGGATCTGCTATCCCTCTGAAAGCAGTATGACAGAATGTTTGGTAATATTTGGGGCATTTTAATTTACAATATCCTCTAGTATGGCTTCCATTCCTCTGGGGTAATCTTCTTCCCTTTCTGGGATAACTGTAACTCGTATGTTTGAACGCTGCATGAAGTCCCATAATTCTGTCAGTGAACATTCTGTTTTCTCTCTCTCTTTTTTTTTCTACCTCTGTAACTACCTGAGTTATCTCAAGAGCTTTTTCCTCTACTTCTTCCTGGTCTAATCAGTTATTTATACTTTCTATTGCATCTTTAAGATACCGAACTGACTGCTTCAGTTCCATTGGTTCCGCTATATCATTTCTATATTCTGTATATCATTCATCTCTTATTTGATTCTATTTTTGGATTTCCTTTTAGTTAGTTTTCACTTTCTCTTTCATTTTTTTCATCATCTGTATTTTAAATTGCCCTTCTTTTCATTTGTAGCATTTCTTTATGGGTGGAATCCTCTGTAGTAGCTACCTCATGGTCCCTTGCGGGGGTAGCTCTGGTCTGGTTTTTCATGTTGCCAGGATTTTTCTGCTGTTTCTTCCTCATGACTGTTTCCTTGCCTTAATTTTCTTTTCACTTCCTCTTGCTCTTTAAGTTACTCTGCCTCAGACCTAAGGTTTTGATGAGTCCTTTTGGTACAGGACTAAAAGGGTAAGAATATTGAAGTGCAAGAAGCGGAAAAGTTGGTGCTGACATGGTACCCCACCTCCACCCAATAGAGAGGAAAAACAAAAATACTATCAATCAAACCAAAACAAACAAACAGAAATCCTTACAGGGTAAAATTGGTGGAAAAACCAATTATTAGGGGCAGAAACACTAGCAAAAATGAAGTTCTTATTATTAAAGAAGGTCAATGGAAAATTATATTTACACTAGAAAATAAAAGAAAGAAAAAAAAAGAGAAGAAAAATCTAGGAGTAAAAACTTGAAATTTAAAAAAAAAAACTAAAAAAAAAACCTAAAAACAAAGCAGTATATATATCTAGCTGAGTATTACCTGGGCAACTGGTGATTTTCTAGGGTATGAGATGCTACTCATGATGCTAATACAGCTGTATAAGATGGAGAGTGGAGGCCTCTGCTGGCTTCTTTGCCCTCAAACCCCACAGGGTTGAGAGTCTAAGTCTCTCCTCAGCCTGCTACAAAGACACTTTAAACCATTAACCTTGGATTAGCAGAGGCTTCCCCAGGAATGCACGTGTTGTTGGAATTTTGCCTGAAGTGGCTGCCTGCTTATCAGGTTCACCAAAACCAGTCTCACTCTATGTCCCTGAGGGCCAAGGGTGCAAGGCTGCTCTCCCACTGCAGAACACTGAAAGCTCCACTCTTCCCCTCCATCTGAGTCCCAGCCTTTGGTGTTGTTCACAGTTACTACATCATTTGCCCATGGTCTCCAGGCCCAGGCCTCACTCTGTGTCCCTCAGGGCAGAACCTGCAGGGCAGCTCACCCACAACGGTGCAAGTAGCCCACAGCCAAAATATGATAGCTCCATTCCAGCCCAGTGGCTCATTCCAGGACCCTGGAAAACACTTAAAGTCATCTGCACTCTTAAGAAAAAAAAAAAGGAAACAATTGGCATGGCATACCTTCCTATCTGCAATTTCACTGCTATTGTAGCTACAACCCCAGCCACCATGGCCTCAGACTGATCGCAACCACTTGCCACTACTCTTGTCCTCCTCCTGGGGCCCAGAAGTCTCTTACCATCTCCCTGTGTCACCAAGGGGATGTTTCTGGGAAGAGCTCACAAGCCAGAGGTGTCAGGAGTCTTCTCTCCACAAGCTCACAGTGCCCAGTTACAAAGAAGTTGTTACTCAACTGCCATCTTCCTCCTCCCCCTAAATGAAGCTTAACTTATGGTTCAAGCTGGGAGGTATGTGGAAATAGAGCACAGTTAGCCAGAGGCATATGTGTGAAAAATGATCTTAAACTTACCAGAGAAATTTGGCCTTTGCGAGGTCTGGCTCAGAGGATATAGGGTGTTTGCTCCCTAGTCAAGGACGAACCTCTCAGATCCTTTCAGGCTGCTTTATTTCATAACCTTTCTTTTTTTTTTTCTTTTATTAAATCATAATTGTGTACATTAATGCAATCATGGGGTACAATATGCTGGTTTCACGTATAATCTGAAATACTTTCGTCAAACTGGTTAACATAGCTTTCATGTCATTTTTTTAGGTATTTTGTTAAAACTTTTATAGTCTACATTTAGTAAGTTTCACCTGTACCCTTCTAAGATTCTTGAAGAGTGGCCTGTTAGTGTCTAGAGATGGGGGTCTTTGATGAGACTGCTGAGCTCACCCAGGCCTGGATAATAGGGGTCCCTATGTACCCCTTAGTAGAGGAACCTTGTTTCACTCTGATGGAGCCTCTCTGTGGCAGTTCTAACCTCACACTTCTGCTCAGCATGGGTCTCCTGGGGGTTCCCTATGATAGTTCTGCCCCTGAGACAATTCTCTGTCTGGGCCTCCTGACTTTCAACTACTCACTGAACTTAAAATTTGGAGCTTTTTAAAAAAGTTTTGTTTCTCCTTGGTAAAATTAGGATAACACTTTAAGTGAGATAATGTTAGTAAAATGCATAACAGAGTACTTAATACATTTAAAGTGTCTATGATTATTATTATTATTGGGTAGATTTTGAATGATTATTAAGGTAACAAGAATTTGAACTGGGCAAAAGAAAGGATGAATTTGTAATAGAGGAACTCCTATTTGGAAGGAAATACATTTACCTTCATTCACTGGCCCCCTTTTATCTAAAAACTAGGAATCTGGATGGGAATCTGGCATGGAATGTAAGAATAAAAAACATTCCTCCTGGAGCACCTGGCTTGTGTAATGCAGTTGGTTTGGGAGCGAAAAGATACTATTAGACTCAAGGATCTTCTAATGCAGCAGAAGGATCAAGCCTACCAAGTTCTATTGTATCTGTCCTTGGAGAACATTCAGTAAGGGATAGATGCATCATTTGCCTACATTTTTCTCTTCACTTAGATCATTACAGAGTCTGGACCCTATTTCTCTAAAACTGTAACATGATGTCTACTGAACCTAACTATTGTTAGATGCTAGGTAAGTGATGTAAACATTTTGATATTGACCACCCATTGCAGAATGAAAGAAAAACTTTTGACAAAAAAATAAAAAATCTAAGACTACATGTGAAGGCTGAAGTCACTCTTTTGAATAGAAACATAGAACTGAAGGCACAAGCCAGGAGCATTCATCCTACAGAAATTCAGTCAGGGGAGCCACTCTCCCAGGTATGGTGACTAACTGATTAGATTGTATATTTTCTCAGTCAAAAATGCCTCCAAATATAGCAGAATAGTAAAGCAGATTTCCATTAATCAGAAACCTTTGAGATGGTAATGCTGTCATTTCTTAGTGAGCTTTCAGTCCAGCTGGACTGTATGCTGCACACAGGGAGAAGAAAAATGGTATAGAAACAGACATGCAATGCCTCATTGTGACACAAACATTGGGAGATACAGACCAAATTAAGAAGAGAAAATAAGTACTGACAGGAGACATTTAGAGAGGAGGGATACCTATCTTGTGGAGGAGTTTTATCATTTGTTTGCGGATTTTATGATCTTACACTTATTTCTGCTCTGAAACCCTTCACTTCAATGACCTTACACAGGATAGTCTGTGTCCTCTGTGGCCACATAGAGGCAGATTACAGTTTCATGGGTCCTGTGTGAATGAACTAGATTACTTTGAACTCACTGTAGGGGAAGCTGTCTATTTTTATGACTTCTGCCAATAAAACAGTTTAAGCTTGAGGACAGAAAGAGGAATAATGAAAATACTGCCTATTGCATATTGAGAAACAAAACATTGTCCTAATACTCATTTTCTTAATCGTTCCTGTGTGGTTAAAGCCAAAACAGCCATGTTCAGCCAGCTGTTTAGAGAACCAGAGCCTTTGGTCTTCTGTGGAATTTGTTATTGGGAGGCAGGCATATCATTTGTGTGCATTATAGTTATAGAGTGAGCTGAGATTTTACCCTTTATATACAAGTTTTTTTGATTTTCTTAATTTTACTCTACCTTCCCCTTGGACATACTGGTGTTCTTATTCTCCATTTGCTTAGTACTTGAGAAATAGGTTTTAATCATTTGGGCATGATTCTTGGAGACACTAGTTAGCTTTCCAATACCCTTATTAATTTTTATAATTATTGGTGTAAGCTGCTATTACTTTTTCTGAGTTTATAATGACATTGAACTTTGGAAAACATATTTTAAGAGGTTTCTCAAATAATTTCTTCATCATGATTCTCATTTCCTTGCTTTTTTGCTTTTTCAATGACAATTCTCTTCTCTAATCTGTGGTAGAACTAACCCACTTTGTTATCTTGCTTTGTTCCTGCTTTTCCCCACAGCTATGATTTTAGGCTTTTCAGTTGTCTATTTTATACTCTCTGTGGTTTTCTAAGACAATCTCCTAGACTTGTCTAAATTCTTTGTTTAGGGTGGTAAATGATTGTGAGGTGATGGTCAAACCTTTTACCCTAACAGGAGCTAGTCCACCCATCTCATTAAATACAGTTACCATAGCTGGCATTATAAATGAAGGTAAAGAAATATACTCAGCTTGGGTAAATAGGTGAAGGTCACTCTGGCAACCATCTGGGAAATTGAGGTATTGGGCCTGCCAGGATCTTTTAGTTCCAGTGGCCTGTACAAGAGGTACTGTCTTCCTACAAAACAGGATCCTTTAATGACATAGGTGGAACACAAGAAAATATCTGTTGCCAATACAACAAAATCTAACCCTTAAAAGTTATGTGTATGGCTCGGTGCCTGTGGCTCAACGGGCTAAGGTGCCAGCCACGTACACCTGAGCTGGCGGGTTTGAATCCAGCCTGGGCCCGCCAAACAACAATGGTGGCTGCAACCAAAAAATGGCTGGGCGTTGTGGCGGGTGCCTGTAGTCCCAGCTACTTGGGAGGCAGAGGCAGGAGACTCACTTGAGCCCAGGAATTTGAGGTTGCTGTGAGCTGTGATGCCATAGCACTCTATCCAGGGTGACGGCTTGAGGCTCTGTCTCAAAAAAAAAAAAAAGTTATGTGTGAATATTGGTATAAGATATGTTGGTTGTCTTATGACATTGGCATAAGCTATTGGTTCAATTGGCACAGGAGGCAGAGCATCCTGAGAGCATTTCACATTCTTCCCCAGGTGCAAATGTTTCAAAACAAATACAAAATATACCTCTTTCCTTGGTCTGTTTCACTGCTCCCTGCCCATACAAAACCTGACAACCAGATTTTGGTTGCGAGGGAACACTATGAAGTTTCTGAACCCTTGTAATGAGTAAAGGTTCTTATTAAACAAGATATACACACCGGATGTATAGGAATTCCTCCTGCAAGACAAAAATCAGACATACTGGTAATATTTTTAGCCAAGTTAATCCAAACTTTGTTGTCTCATTGAAAAGGCATTATATCTTGTCCCTTTCCCCAAGTTAGAGACAGAAGGATTATGAGGCAGAGAAATATGTCTTGCAGCCATTTCTTTGCTCCCAGCCTATTTTCACCCTCCAACTGTGAAATAGGAAGTTTCAACTTCTGTTAGGGTGTGATTACTAAGTGAAGAATCCAGGTCTTAGGTTCTGCATGCTTTACCTGTTGTGAAAGGTGCAAAACAAGATCTTTAGATCTGGTACAAACACGTTAAGCATATGGTCATCCTTTTTTACCAGTCCTTCAGTGGGCTACACTTTAAAGTTAACATCTCTTTTTAACCCAGGATGGTATAGGATCCTGTTCCTATCAACACCAATTATGGTCCTTGCTTTAACTAATCTATTTCTCCTTTAGAATGGGGTTAAGGTTTAATACAGACAAGAAACGATCATCAATTTCTCTAAGTGTGAGAACTGAGAGAAAACTTGGAAACTGTTGTTCCAGACACCACTTTAATCATTTCAGACTTGGAAATCAAGACATCTGGACTTGAGAGATTGATAAGTAGGAGAAAGCTTAGCTCCTTGCTTTCCACAGTTGAGACAGACAAGGCTCTCAGGCAGGAAACAAGCTCATGCTCCAAAGGAGTTCTGATTCCCTGAGACCTTAACCTCTGGAGACAGGCTAGTCTCCAGTACCACATAGAGTGCACTATTCAACCAGAACTGCTGTCTTCACTTTTTCTTCTTTTTCCTGCTTTAATAGTAAAAGACTAATGTGGCTTCCTTTCGGAGGATTCTCAAATCAGAATCAGGGCCTAGAAAAATTTTTTCAAGTTACTCCTAATGTCTGCAGCCATTTGAGTAATGAATTTACACTTTAAAATAATTTGGCCCTCTGAAGAGTCAGGTAAATATTTAATGCCTTTCTACATCACTTAAGGAAAGCTAGGGGATTTTCGTCCTAGGCAGGCTAGGACAATTCTCAGAATCCCATTAAGGATCTTCCAAGGTGCTGATTCTCTGTGGGTTACCTGACCTTTTTCAGGGGACATACTGCTGTGAGCTGCAAGTCACAACACCTTCTAGTTTTTCTTAAGGCTTCCTTCCTTTTGCAGGAGCTAAGGAAATTTCAGTCCCAACTATGACTACTTGGTACAAAGAATATTTTGAATTAAGGTCCTTCCAGATAGAATGCATTTGGAAAGGACATTCCCTCTTATCTACACAAAACCAGACTGACCTGGTCAAAACATTAATGTGAGGGGTAACTAACTTACATTCCACCATCTGAATGGTAGCAGACCTGCTCCAAATCATTCCAAACACACTACCTATCTCTCAGGTTAATTCAAAAGGCTATGTGCTTCCCCCTTTTCATTGATTCACCCTCTCTAGCAACCTGTACTCCACATTTTCCCCCTCCTTTCTAAAAGGCAGATACAAGTATATCACTGGGACACTGAATAATCATGCTCCTGATTCTTCCCAGGTGCCTGGTTTTTGCACACAAGCATTTCTCTTATTATTCTGCCCGAGTTGTGTGTCCAACTTTCAGCAATTTTTTGAGAAAAATGCAAATTTCTCTTCACCTCTATACTTTCTTTTCAGGTCAATGTTTAGTCAATAACTTCATACCTCTCCAGGAGGTCAAAATACTGTTTTCACATGTGAAGATATTTAATTGTATATCAGAATCTGAAAAGATCTACAAACCACTTTTAATTTGTATTACTGTAGCTAAAAAGAATGGAGCATAGACTTAAGTAACTTTTACATTACACTCCTGCAGGGCCATGGGAAATCTTCAGCATTGGCTTCTTTTTAAGCTCCTTCAAATACTTTATTTAAGATGCTGAAGAAGGCAGGGGAGGTGTCCTTATCAGTATCTCCCTTGGGGATTTCTGACTAGCCCATAAGGACCATCTCAGCTACAAAGGGTAGATTTTTTCCTGAAACAGAAGCCAGACAGAGATATCCCATGATGTCCTATGGAGGTTGTTGTTCTAGATGTGGGAACTGAGATAGCACTCAGCTTTAATATATAGACAAATTAGGCATTTCTTTCATAGAGGCTACAGTCCTTGTAATCAGCATCCTGGCTTCCTGGCATGCTTCTAACTGTGTAGGAGGCATTCTACATGTATGAGAGAGGACACAGATGGAATTTAAGGGGGTGGATGACTGGCAGCCAGAGATCCACATCTGGTCATCCTCACTCTTCTCCTTACTCCATACATGGGGCATAATGATTGATCTCACCAGAGGCACAGTCATGCTGAAGCTCTGACCCAGATTGAGAACTAGAGATGTGAGCAGAACTACTGACCCAGACAGGAAACTGGAGAGCCCCCCATGGGCTACCAGGACACATAAGGCAAATTACCCCACCCATAAGGCAAATACCGGCCAAGGGCTGCAGGAGGCCACTCAATCCCTCTGTGTGCTGAAAGAATTCACTGAGGTTTGTGAACACAACATGTCTGTTGCCAACATTCTGTCAAGTTTACCAGTTTTCACCCATTGGGTTCCTTTGTT
>CAUYON010035414.1:0-24062 GCA_963573935.1 Arctocebus calabarensis
TTTACAAAAATACTTAAAAATTTAGATTAAAAGAAAAATGACAAATGGGATATATATTAGAGTTTTTTTTGAGACAGAGCCTCAAGCTATTGCCCTGGGTAGAGTGTCGTGGCATTACAGCTCACAGCAACCTCCAATTCCTGGGCTCAAGTGAGTCTCCTGCCTCTGCCTCCCAAGTAGCTGGGACTACAGGCGCCCGCCACAACGCCCGGCTATTTTTGTTTTGGGTTGTAGCCGTCATTGTTGGTTGGCAGGCCCAGGCTGGATTTGAACCCGCCAGCTCAGGTGTACGTGGCTGGCGCCTTAGCCCGCTGAGCCACAGGCGCCGAGCCATATATTAGAGTATTAACAGTGGTTGTCTCTGAATATGTTCTTTTTGTTTATTGTCTTTTCTAGATTCTTTACAATGTGTATAAAGAAAAAATATTTTAAGGGCTTGTATAACTTTTTAAAAAAGTAATTATTCTTTTAAAAGTGATTTAAGAGACTTTATATTGTTTTTGTTTTTGTTAGCACTGAGGAAAGAGGGGAAGAGTGAATCTGACAATTCAGATCCACAAGCGAAATATTCAGCACAATGAAAACTTAGATAAAACAGCTTGTGAATCAACTAACAGGAATAAAACAAAAGTCTGAATTCATGGTCCAGAAAAATAGCTGAAGACTGGTTATAAAACATAATTTATTGCAATTAAACAAAGTTAAGATCATATTTGAACTAGGACATAAACACAACAGAACTTCAAATAACTCAGCAATGTTTTTGCCTTCATAATTTAATACAATTTGGCTGACAGCATAATTTCTAGCATCCTTGCCCTGAGTCAAGTGAATATAAAGATGGAATGCATTTTCTTATTTAGAAAAAATAGATTAGAAACAGAAAGAAATACCCATTGCTTTCCCCAAATTAAGAGAAATTTGTATTAAATGACTGAGAAATCTTATCTGGTCTAAAATCAGCTCTGCCCTCCCTCCATGCCCTGAGTGTATTGTTCACTTGCTTTCTGCTGAGCAGCATTTCTCAGCTGGTCCCTTTCTGGATCAGCATGTGTTTTGCTGACACTGTCTAGAGGACCAAGATTAATTTCCTACAGACTATAGGTAGATGTATAAAAATAAGGATTCCTGGAGTGAATCTGTCAGTCTACCAAACAAACAAAGGAGAAAGGAAGAGAAGAGAGAATGAAAAAGGAAGAAAGAGTGAGGAAATCAAGGATTTATGTGAAGATATCAAATCATCTAATAAACAGTTCACAAAGCTCAAACCAACTGACAAAGGAGAGCGTGTAATGTCATTTAAGGGCCAAAGAAGCTTCTGCACTGCCCAGGAGGGTGGGCTTTAGTCCATTATTTCTCCACTTAGAGATGGATGAGGGGAATCCAGACCAGACAGAACAATCTGTCAAAAATGTGGAGTAATACACATATAGGACAGAAAGAGGGACAAATGTGCAGTGGGACAAATGTTAAAGGGAAAGGCAGAACAAGAGGACTCAGAGCACATAGGAAAGCCAACTAATATAAATTAGAGGGAAGGAAAAATATTTTAGCTGAGACTGAAAAAGTGGAAAGGAGTTAGCCAGGCCAAGAGCAGAGAGATGTCATTCTCCGGAAAAGAGGGAAAGTATTCTATAAATGCCCAAAGGAGAAGTGAAAGTAGTTGACTTGGAGGACAGTAGTGGTGGTGGGATTGGGTCATCCCTGGTACTGGAAGATCTTATAGGTCCTATTTTGTAGGGACAATGGGAGCCATTGAAAGTGTAAGCAAATAACTTGAAAAAAATTAAAATCACTTAATGGCTGGCACTATACATAATTTTGCTTTTACATTAGAGACAAGACAATTTAAACTACAGAATAATTAATGATTTTACAAAACTCCAAGGGTATATTATAGCTTGTAATTATTATACTTTTTTATTCAAAAATATTAAGGGGGTACAAATGTTTTTGTTACAAGGATATCTTTTGTTTGTTTGTTTGTTTGAGACAGAGTCTCACTATGTCACCCTTGGTAGAGTGCTGTAGTGTCACAGCTCACAGCAACTTCAAACTCTTGGGCTTCAGTGATTCTCTTGCCTCAGCCCCCCAAGTAGCTGGGACTACAGGCACTGCCACAACACCCAGCTGTTTTTTGGTTGCAGTTGTCATTGTTTAGCAGGCCCAGGCCAGGCTGGAACCCACCAGCTGCTGTGTATGTGGCTAGCCCCCCACTCCCAGAACTGCGGATGCCGAGCCAACATTGATAGCTTTTATAATGCTTAAATCAGGACTATTATTGTGTCTCTCACTTGAATAGTGTCCATTCGACCTTTTGTAGATTTTTATCCTCCCCACTACCTTCCTCCCCTTTCTTGATTTTGAGTGATGTTTACTTTTGTCTGTGCCCATGTGTGCTCATTGATTAGTTTTATATTATTACAGAGTACATGTGTGTTTGTTTTTCCATTCCTGGTACACTTAGGATAATGGTCTATAGTTCCATCCAAATTGCTGCACTAAGGGGCCAGGTGTGGTGGCTCGTGCCTGTAATCCTAGCACTCTGGGAGGCCAAGGTGGCAGATTTGTTTAAGCTCAGGAATTCGAGACCAGCCTGGGTAAGAACAAGACCCAGTCTCTACAAAATAGCCAGGCATTGTGGTGGGCACCTGTAGTTCTACCTAGTCAAGTGGCTGAGGCAAGTGAATTGCTTGAGCCCGAGAGTTTGAGGTTGCTGTGAGCTATAATGCCACAAAACTCTACTGAAGGCAACAAAGTGAACCCCTGTCTCAAAAAAAAAAATTTCTACAAAAGATGTCAATTCATTCCTTTTTATAAGTGCCTAGCATTTCTGTATATAGATAACACATTTTGTTACTCCAACTCAAAAACTGGAGGGCACATAGGTTGATTCTACATCTTTGCAATTGCCCAAAAAACAGTCAAGTGAGGGAGTCTTCTTGGTAAATGACTTCTTTTCCTTTGGGTAGATTTCCAGTAGTGGAGTGGCTGAATCAAATGGCAGCTCAACTTTCAGTTCTTTGAGGAACTTCCATACTATTTTTCATAACAGTTGTACTAATTTGCAATCCCACTGACAGTCTGTAAGTGTTCCTTTCTCTCTGCATCCATGCTAGCATCTATTGTTTTTGACTTTTAATAGTGATCATCCTAACAGGGATTATGGTGATGTCGCAGTGCAGATTTAATTTGCATTTCTCTAATGGTTAATAATGTTGACCATTTTTTCACATGGTTTTTGACCATTTCTCTATCTTCTTTTGAAGAGTCCCTGTCTTGCTAGGACTTGTTGGTTGGGTGGGAAGTCCTGCAGCTCTCTCCTGACCTTCTCTAAGACCTCCCCACAGATACCTCCGATTTTGCTCAATGAATCACCCTGTCACTTTCTCAGTCACTCAGAACGTCCCTCATTGCTCTCCAGAGTTTTATAATGTTCTCTCCAAGAAGAGCCATAGATAGATAAGTTTCCACCTACAACTTTCAGTCCTCTCTTGAGAGTGGGGCTTATGGACCGTTTCTATCTTCTCATCCTCCAGCTTCTCCAGTATAATAAAGATTATTATACTTTAATGGAAATGAGCCTGGCATGTCCTACAAGTGGCTTTTTAGTTTTATTACCTAAAGTATATACTATAGTTTAGCTATTTCTTATGGAAATATTATTATTTTTTTCTATAAGTTCTGGTTATTTACATTACTATTGTTTAGATCACAAATAAATAAATCCTTATTATATTTTAGAAATGTTAGAAGCTTAACTCTCAAATTCATGAGAATTTTAAGGATTTTGTAATTTCCAAAGATCTCTAACCCACTGCACCTCAGAATGTTTTTGATCACTCATTTATCAATAAAACATTTTTGATCATGTACCTCATACATGGACCACAATAGCAGTACATAATTTCAAGTATAAATTATGAATTACTATTATGCACATGATATAGCATTTATGTACATTTTAAAACATATACAAAAATAGAAATTAAAAAAGAATGAGCTGGGAAGGAAAAGAATAGAATTAAAGTTCTAATCAAAGAATCTTCCCAATGGACCCACTCTGAAATCTTTATAATCCAGATGAAATCTTTTAATTTCAGATGTTATTTTAATATACTCAGTAAAGTCAACACATGGGACTTTTTAATTTCTGATTTGAAAATAAAATATCTTTCATGGAGCATTCCTAATTCTTAATATATAGGCACATCTTAACAGGGAATTAATCAATATTCTTACTATTTAGATTACAAAAGAAAGATTCAAAAACAAGAATCATTGAAATCACCATTTACTGCTAAAGGATTCAATGGGTTATGTTGCTATATCTTTGACAAGGAATTTCAGACATGTACAGTTGTATGGCCTTCTCGAAGCCTTATGTTTCTTACTGTAAGGAACAGAGAACAGAGGAATTTAGCATTTTAAAATATTAACCCCAAGGGCTTCAATAAAAGAAAATCAAAGAGGATAAGAGGTTAAAAATGTACAGTAAAAAGGACCACCATTTAAAGCTTTCCAGATGCCTCCTCACTCAGCATTCTTTTTCTGGATTGAGTAATTGCATCTGAACATATCACTGAATACCCCAGGGGTGGTTGTGGCCACACCTTGGGTTTCTCAGGTGTCTCTCATTCTGCCACTTACTGTGTGATGTTAGGTATGTTACTTAGCCTAAGTCATTGATTCCTTATCTATAAAAGAGGTGTTAGCAGCATCTACCTAGTGCCTGGGCTGTTGTAAGTATTCAAGAAATACCAGCATAATTGTTCAAAGAAACAAAAGTATATGTGGGACATACCATCAGGGTTTATGTAAATCTCAGGTTAAAATATTCCAAGCCTTTAAACAAAGGCTTCATTTCTTTAATTATTAAGCAAAGAATCTTTAAACCCACCATTCACCTGTAATTCACCCTCCTTGAGCTTTGAGATGTCCTGCATTTTCAGGCCTCCCACTTACCAATTTACGATCTTATATGTAATTCTTATCTCCATGAGTGTCTAAAAACCCAGTTACTGTAAGAAAATTTCCTCAGGCTTCTCAAGGCCATGTGCTCAGAGCCAGTCACATACATTCAGCTCTGAATAAACCTCTTTAAATTATTTTTCTGGTTTTTTTTCGAGGGGGCAGAGGGGTTCTGTTAACGTTTTGCAAATAAAAGAACTGAGGATGTTTACCCAAGATTCTATAAGGAAAGCAGAAACTGCAGTCAGAGTGGTATTTGTTGGCTGTACTAAGTTATCATCAACCAGATCACAGATATCAGAAATAAAAGTGAGAGCAAACTATAAGTCTGCCCCTGGGTTTTTAAGTGGCAGGTTCAGGACATTCCATTTGACCAACAGAATCACATTCACACTGAAACGTCCCTGGAACAAAGAGGTAAAAATCCTAAGAGATTTCATGTGGATGGTTTGTTGCTGCAGAAACAACTTTCTTGTTACTTGACTGTAACAGGCTTAACAATTCTTGTTTTGTAGTATCCAATGTGCTAAATACGAATATGAAGCCAGTAGACAATGTAACACATGCCCACACATAAGAGAAAAGCTCAATTCAATCCAAGATGAGGGAGGGAGGAAGAGGAGAGGGCAGAGAAGAGGAGGAGGGGATTGGTGTGCTCCCACCTGAAGGGCACAATGAAGGGTATATAGCACCTCTTGGGTGCAGTACACAACTACAACAGGAACTTTTACCTAAAAAATGCAAATGTTATTGTCACTTAATTGTTTGTACCCTCATATTAATCTGAAATTTAAAACAAATTAATTAATTAAAATAAAAAATAAGTAATTCTTGCTTTGTGTCTGTGAATGAATTGGCAAGCATTTTGTAGCTTGAGAGAATGCAGATTTTAAGGCAGGGAAATAGTTACTTTAGGATGGCGCCTGTAGGGGACTGGCCCCATATATAGAGGGTGGCAGGTTCAAACCCAGCCCTGCCAAACTGCAACAAAAAAAATAGCTGGGTGTTGTGGCAGGTGCCTATAGTCCCAGATACTGGGGAGGCTGAGTCAAGAGAATTGCCTAAGCCCAGGAGTTGGAAGTGGCTGTGAGCTGTGATGCCACTGCACTCTACTGAGGGTATACATGCAAAAAGAAAACAGGTTGTATAATTATTACACATCTACAAAAGAAATTGTTTTTAAGTAGAGTGTTATTTTCTGAATGACTAGTCACATCTTTTGATTTAGGCCATGGTCATTTAAAATAAAATTTAAAATATTTATGCCTTGTTGTCAACTATTTTGATGACCAACTACACATTTCACACTCACTTGGGAGAGGCGCCAAGAGGCTGATAAGTAAAAAAGGTGCTAGGCTCAGTCTGAAATGTTTTATTCTCACCCCAATTAGAGCATCCACAAACTTAAGAGCTTCCCTTCTGGAATGTTTCCAGATTTTATACAGTCTTCTAAAAGAACATGTCTGCTTCTGCTGGTATAATACTCATTGAAATAGATTGCACAGGGGTGGTGCCTGTGGCTCAATGGAGTAGTGCACAGGCCCCATATGCCAGAGGTGGCAGGTTCAAACCCAGCCCCAGCCAAAAACTGCAAAAAAAAAAAAAAAAAAAAAAAAAAAAGAAAGAAATTGCACACCTAAAACATGCCCTAGAGAACATTAACATTATGCCAGTGGTTAGTAGACGTTATTGGCATTATCAGCAAGATAGTGGAATCCAAGTTACAGATGGGGACCCAGGAAGTACAGAAACCCCAGCACTCAATGACTAAACAGTCCAGATTTCACTTATGCTACTAATAAAGGTTCTTAGTAAGTCAGACACAAGCAGATAAATATTATATAATTCCACTTACATTAGGCACCTAGAATAGGTAAACATATAAAGACAAAAAGTGGGTTTACCAGGATTCAGGGGAGATAAATGGGGAATTATTTTTTAATGAGTACTGAGTGTCAGTTTGGGATGTAAAAGTGTCACAGAGATGGACGGTGGCGATGGCCGCACAGCAATGTGAATGCACTACTCCTTCCTAACTGCACACCTGGAAGTGGTTAAAATTAAGTTTCATATTATGTACACTTTACCAGAATAGAAACATTTAAAAACCATAAACATACCAATAATAACTGCCAGTTTTGACTGCTAGCTGGATGATATGCTAAGTTCTTTCCATGCATTCTGTTATTTGACCCCTATAGTAAATATGGAAGAGAGTGAGATACAAAAGCTTAAGTCATCTGCTTAAGCTTCACACAATGGTAGAGCAGGCTTTGGACCTGAGTCTATAGCCCTTGCTATGCCTACATCATTCCTTATTTAGGACTTTATAAAACTTTGTAAAGTTTGCATATAACTTTTATATTTGATTTATGTTTTCAAATCAAAGCTAGGGCAAAGTTTAAATAAGTTACCTTGACTCGATATGCTAATACTAGCATGCTTCATTGTCAGCTAATCTTTTTTTCTTTTAAAACTCTGTTTGTGGAACCTCATACACACAGCAAAAGCAAGCCCAGACCTAATGTCCTTTCCTCTGATAATCAATTGTAATTTTGACAGAAAGGAGAAGGAGGCAATGAATGTACTCCTTTTCCCTTGCTGTCTCCCACTATTGTTTTCATATCATGAGGCCACTATGAGCCACCTGATGGCCTCTTTTAGGATTTCTAGAATAAACTTCCATGACTTTGTTTTGGTTTTGCCCCATGTCATATCCTGCTTTCAAAATTGCCCCTCCTCAGGCGGCTCCTGTGGCTCAGCGAGTAGGGCGCCAGCCCCATATACCGAAGGTGGCGAGTTCAAGCCCGGCTTTGGCCGAACTGCAAAAAACAAAAAAATAGCCGGGCGCTGTGGCGGGCGCCTGTAGTCCCAGCTACTAGGGAGGCTGAGGCAAGAGAATCGCTTAAGCCTAAGAGCTGGAGGTTGCTGTGAGCAGTGTGACGCCACGGCACTCTACCCAGGGCGATAAAGTGAGACTCTGTCTCTACAAAAACAAAACAAATAAACAAAAAAAAAAAAAAAATTTCACTGTTCTCTACATGGATATCCTGTTTTCCCAATACCATTTGTTGAAGAGACTGTCCCTTTCCATTGTGTTTTCTTACCATCCCTGTCACAAATCAATTGACTGTGTACACATGGATTTATTTTGGCCTCTATATTGGTTCTGTTGGTATGTATGTCTGTCCTTATGCCAGCATCATATTGTTTTGATTACTGTAGCTTTATAATGTATTTTGATATCATGAGTTATAATGGCTTTGTTCCTTCTCAAGATCAATTTGGCGATTCATGGTCTTTTGTGGTTTCTTATGAATTTTAGAATTGTTTTCTATTTCTGTAAAACATGCCAGTTAGGAATTTTGATAAGGATTACAATGAATCAGAAGATCACTTGTATAGCATGGACATGTTAACAATATTAAGTCTTCTAATCCATGAGCAGACTTGTCTTTCCATTTGTTGGCATCTTAGTTTGTTTCATAGTTTCTAGTACACATCTCTTTCTTCCACAGATAACCTTCATGTTTTATTCTTTCTGATGCTATTGTAAAAGGAATTGTTTTCTTAATTTTATTTTCAGTTCATTTGTAGTATGTAGAAAGAACTAATTTTTTAGTTTGTGAACTCTTGAGGCAAGCTTTTTCCTTATTTGTATTTTACATATTGATGCATAAATAATAACTAGCACTTCTTAATATTTGATCACTGTGTATGTATTTTTATTCATTGGCAGTAATCTTTGTCTTCTGTTTCTCCTGCTGTACTTTAGGGCTCTACTACTTCAACAGCCTCTCCTCCAGTTTCTACTCCAGTCACCGGACACAAGAGAATGGTCATTCCAAACCAGCCGCCTCTAACAGCAACCAAAAAGTCTACATTAAAACCACAGCCTGCACCCCAGGCTGGACCCATACCTGTGGCTCCAATTGGAACCCTCAAACCCCAACCTCAGCCAGTGCCAGCCTCCTACACCACGGCATCCACCACTTCGAGGCCTACCTTCAATGTGCAAGTGAAGTCAGCCCAGCCCAGCCCTCACTATATCGCTGCCCCTTCATCAGGACAAATGTACGGTCCGGGGCCCCAGGGCTATAACACTCAGCCAGCTCCTGTGTCTGGGCAGTGTCCTCCTTTTTCAACCCGGGGAGGCCCAGATTATGCATATATTCCACCACCAGGACTTCAGCCTGAGCCTGGGTATGGGTACGCTCCCAACCAAGGACGCCCTTATGAAGCCTATTATGCAGCGGGACCTGGCTATGGGGGCAGAAATGATGCCGATCCTACCTATGGTCAACAAGGTCATCCAAATACCTGGAAGCGGGAAGCAGGGTATGCTCCTCCTGGAGCAGGGAACCAGAACCTTGCTGCAATGTATCCTGCCCCTGCTCCCAAGAAGACCTATATCATGGATCCTGCTCCAGCCCCTTGTGCTCCACCACTTCAGCCAAAGGTAAGAAATGAATTAGCATGCGATATGGGGATAGAGAGATTACCTGTGTTAGTCTGCCTTCCCAGACAGCAAAGCCTAAAGCAAAAGTGTTTATGCTTCTCTTTCTTTATTGGCTAATAAAATCCCAGGGAAACATGCGTGAAAGGAGAAAGATCCTATTTGCAAGTATGTTCCCAGTATGACTACTGTTTAGTACCAACTGCTCAGATTTGAAGGATTACTCAGTCTTGATTATCTTCCAATAGGCCATATAAACCATACCATTTCAGGAGAATCAGCTCCAAGGGAAACTGGAAAAATAATTTACCTTCTAACTCTTGCCTCCTGTCAGTCAAAGCCTCCCTATATGGCACAGAAACTTCCTCCGGACTTTGTGTTTGCTTGGACACTAAACAAATCTATTACATTTCATACCTACAAGGGTATGAGGGTGTGCAGGACAGGGCTACATAGGTAAGAGGTGTACAGGACAAACATGAGGGGATTGTCTGTCAGGCTGTGACCACGTGAAGGTGGTTAGAACTTGAGCAATGCTACCTAGTATCACCCAGGTTCCTGGGGCAAAACAAATGGCCAAGGACCCAACGGGCAGTTGTGCTAAGCAGGGCTATGGTAATACAGATACATGGCTAGTTTCCTTTGGGAGGGGCTCTGGTATCATAAGGCTTGTTGGTTCACATTGCTCATCCTCCAGATTTAACTCTATTAAATGAGGTTTAAAAACTCTTGCCAGTGTGGTGGCTCACACCTGCAATCTTAGCACTCTAGGAGGCCAAGGTGAGAGGGATCACTTGAGCTCAGCAGTTCAAGACCAGCCTGAGCAAAAGCCAAGATAAGTTACTACTAAAAACAGAAAATACTGGGCAGACATTGTGGCCTGTGGTCCCAGCTACTCAGTAGACTGAGGCAGGGTGATCACTAGAGCCCCAGTAGTTTGAGGCTGCTGTGAGCTGGGTTGTTGTCACAGCACTCCAGCCTGTGTATTAGAGTAAGACTACATCTCACCAAAAAATCAAAAAAAGTTCTATGAATGACAGAGTTTTTATTGTTGTTTGACTTAATTGTCAGTATATGCACCTGCTCCTATAAAGTAAGCCTATTGTGTTAACTTTCTCTGAATTGGTAAAATACAACACTACGCAGACACACTCACTACAACTTAGAGTTTTCATTAGTCCTGGAACCAGTGCAATGTTGTTTCTTCTCATCATCATGAGAGAACTCAATGAAATGGAAAAACCAAGCCGGTTTCCAGCTATTTTGGTAGAGACAGACCCCTCCTTTCCTTTTTATTAAAGCTATGAGAAACGAAAAATTTAAGATCCTTACATTAGGTAGAAGGTGAATGGTAATTTGGGGAGATGAATTGAGTGAAAGGTTGGACTCTATTTTTTTAATCTTTTACACAGTTCTGACAAGACTGTCAATTTTCAGAAAGATCTAGTCATACATTCACCATTGTAACAAAAAATTCCTGATAAAGTATTTATTAGCCATTATCCTCTTATAAAAGTTTCTGCTCTATTCATGGTGATGTAAGTGAATCACAGATTCCTGAGGGGAACAGAGCCTTTACAAGCAGGACCTGTGAAGAGCTGAGGGAATCCATTCACTTCACCATGCCGTGAATGTGGGCCTGCCATGATCATTTTCCAATATAAAGATCCAAGTTGAAATTTTAAACGATTTTAAACATTATGTTTTATTTCTAAAGTCTCTTTATGAAAAGCAATGCTTTGAAAATTGTGTGTGTGTGTGTGCATGCAGGCATATGTGTTTGACATTTAAATAAGGTTTGTCCCAAATAGTCAAGCTGGGCAGGCCTTTCCTTTGTTAACATCACAGTATGTTTGTATCATTTCCTGGCCCCCAAGACAACCAGCTCAAAAGAAATTGAGATTATTCAAACATACCACCCTTTTATATAGCTACAACCCATTTCCCCGTGGAAGATTACAATAAAAAAATAAAAGTTTAGATTGAGACAATTGCTGTCAGCACTTAAATTCAAAATATGGATACATTCGTGTTTTGCCCAAAGCAGCCTGACTGTAAGAATGGCTGAGTGATGTTCCTAAGGACAAGAGGTGATGGCCTCGGAGTTGTTAGCAGATCCTGTCACCCAACTTGAGCTACCAGACATGAGAGCAAACATAAGTATGTCTAGTCCGAGGGAGTCCTCTGGTGAGAAGTACTGAGCTGGTCAAGTTTTCTGTTTTCCCATTATGTCACTGGCATTCTGGACAGTCCTTCTCAGCACTTGGACCCAATCCATTGGTGGAGGAAAAAGAATCAGCCGCCTCCCACTGCAACACCTGTGCCTAAGGTATTGAGTCCAGCCACGTCACCAGCATGGAGCTATTCTCACCAACCTGCTTGGGGGATAGAATGAATGTTTATTAACCATGCACCAGAAACATGAAACTTTATTTCTTATTTGAATAATGCAGCTATTCGAGATGATTTATTACATTACGTATGTTGAATATTGGTAGATTTCGTGTCTTTTTTTTTTATTTGATATATTTGTTTTTTCAACAGTGTCATGTGTTTTCACATCATATTTGATTGTGCATTTTAAAAAGGAAAATCAAATCATGTACTTTCACTGTGATTATTAAGAAGAGCGGTTAGAGGTTGATATTTAGCCATCTGTGCTTCGGGAAGGGAGGAGGCTGCGATGCTCCAGATAAATGCCATGTGTGTTGTGGGGGCACCGGCTGACGAAGGGGTTGGCTCCCGCGCAGTGGCCTTTGAGCAGAATATTGCCGTATTCAACTGCACCTGTGCACACAGAGCCTCATTGTCCCCACGTGGATGGCTTGGCTTAGTTCTGGGACTACTGACTTGAGAAATGAGCTCCAAATTCTTACCCTAGTGTTTTTCTTAACATTCCTCCTTTGGTTTGAAGAAAACTTCTAGAGCTCTCTATGTCACTTTTCCAACCTCAATAAAGTGGAACATCATCTTCACTAATTAATTAATGATTGCAAATGGCTCGGAAATTTCCAAGGGTGGAGTAATTACCAAAGGAGGACTATTCAGCTTTTCCACTGGCTTTCGTTTGCTTCTCTCTCTCTTTTTTCACTGATGAAAAACTTTCTTTCATGCTTTAAAACAATTGTACTTCATTACAGTGAGAAGTTTGGAAGAGTTTGGCATGTAAGCCATTCAGAAAAATGTCTGAAAGGATGAAAAAAGTAAATCCCTCCAATATTTGAGACGAGCTGCTTTAATTTTTCTATATCCTAGAACAGTGTAAAAGAGGAGAGAAAAGGAGAAAGGAAAGAAATAAGAAATGAAGAAAGTCAAACAAAATCAGAGCCTGCAAAGTTGAAGGGACTGTGATTCTGTGTTCCTTTAATGTGCTAAGCAGTGAATCTGCCTGTACTGTGGGCCGTAATCTGTCCCCTGTATCACGTGGGCTGGGGTTCCCGAGAAATTTTGTTATACTAAGTCTTTATAAGGAAGAACCTTCTCTTCTCCTTGGTAATCCTCTTCACTGATGGATTGATGCAGTAGGATCTTTTCTCTTTGCTGATTTATAAAAGCTGATACTGATGCAGGTTGTCGTGTGGTGCACTAAACTCTTACCCTGTACACTGTCTTTACATCCCTGTGAGATGGGATATGTATCTTCTCCAATAATCAGACAAGGTGCCTCAGCTTGATAGAACCCCAGCAGGGCCTGGAGGTGAGACCTGACTTCCAGGTATAAATTAGTGGCAAGGCAGCTTTAGCCTTATCATAAAACCTAGTCTGTGACAGCCGTCGTTCTATCAAAGGGACAGACAATTGTCAGCCGCAGGTCTATTAAAAGGACCAACAATTGCCATGTGGTGTGTGAAAGCACCGGTGCTGTTCATCCCAGAAAAGTTGGGGAGTCCCATTCCACCTAGTGTGAAAGGTAGATAAAATTCTCCAGTCATCTGTTATTAAAATTTTCTTGAAAAATCCTTCAGGAAGATGAGAACTTAACACATCCGCTAACCATTGCTCAGTAAATCTAACACATTTTCTTCCCAAGAATAGATCACTGCTCTTCACTTGGGGTACGTGTGACAGGTCAGAGAAGAGAGGTGAGGAAAGTGTCAGAGGGACTCCCAGATCTGTAATTTCTGTTAAGATTAAGAAAATATTTGAGAATGTTGATACAGTGGCATTTTGAACATTCTAGCATTACCACATTTAAATTTAATTTTAGGAAAAAGAAGGACATAGATAGTAGGAGCACTGCAAGGAATTGCTGGCATTTTGGAGAGAATTATCTTCATGGTAATTGCTGTGCTAAATGTCTCTTACTTCTAGGATCAGAGAAACAAAAAAGAAGAGATGGTCAGGGTGGGCAGCAGGATGGATATCTCGGGTCAGTTGCTAACACCTGAATGTGTGTGAAGGTGAGAATGGATGAGATTGCAGAGGAGGCCAGTGATCCCTTTTGAACAAAGATTTTTCAGTTTTCAAAGCACTTTGTGGATGGAGGTTGCAAAATCTAAGAGGATTAAGCCCCAAGTAAAGGTTTTTTTCTCTCTTTTACTGATGAAGGTTCAAAAGCTCAGTGATGAGAATTACTCATTCATACATCAGATTCATAGGAGAGCCACATCTCCAATTCAGGTCTTCTGAAGATTATCTCTGTACTTTACCTGGGGCAAATCACCAAATCTTGGCATGCTTTGGTGTCTGGAGGTGGGAACTCCTCATCAGCACCGTTGCACGTGGCTCTGATATGACCCATGATGCACGTGGATGCGTAAGGGGCCTGAGGCAGGCGTCCTGCAGTGTGGATGTATCAACTCTTGGAGGGAATGCACCTGTTATGACCCTGCCTGGCCCCCAGGCTTGCTTCCTTGCAGCCAAACTTCCTCTTCCCCATCACTTGGCAGTTTGTGTCTTGGGTCTTTATACCTTCACAAAGTCTTAATCTATTGTCCTCAATTCTCACCAGAATCATTGAAATGGCCTTTTCCATCATGCATCTCCACACTACATATCCTATGCACAGTATGAGATTCATCTTCTATAGCAGAGCTCTAGCCTTATCATTGCCTTTTTCAAAAAAGTTAACACATCCTAGACGGTCATGGAATGCATTGAAACCTCAGGCTGCCTTTCCAGTTTTATGTCCTCCGTTGAGCTTCTGGCTCCGGCCTCTAAATTATATTTTTAACTAATTTCCATGTCTGTGGTTTAGTTCGCCAAGCTCCTTCCAAGAATGCCTTCCCAGCCTTCCTCTAAATAAGTAAAATATGTGCACATCCAAAATAATTAAAAATGTATGTTGTTAAAGCAGCCTAGCAGAAAGGCCTAGTTAAGGAGTCCATTTCTGTCATGAAACTTTCTCCTCTTCCTAAAATCCACTTGTATATTGTTTCATCCTCTTTGTGGACATTGCACACTCTCGCTACACTGGAATCATTTTTGCACCTGTATTGTACCAATCTATGCCCTAGAATATGTTAAACTATAACTTCTAGGGGATTGAGACAGTGTCTGAACACTGTGTGTCCCAAAGAGCAGGAAACATGGAACTTAATACATTCTTGTTTAATGAATATGCATGCAGGAACTTTCCTTGTCTCCCACAATTAAAAAAGTAAGTTCTGTTTTCAACCTTAACAGATTTTTCAGCAAAACACTGAAACCAAAACCTATTCAACCAAAGTTAGCTACCCCAGTAACACAAGCATCATCATATTAGTGACTCACAGTTCAAAGCCACTAGATAATTTTCAGTCTCACTATTGTTCTAATATTTTAAATATCTTAGTACTTTTTGAAGAGCACATGTCTTTAATTTTGGTGAAGGTTATTTTAGCACTTTCATTTATGATGCTTTGGAGGTTTTTTAAAGATATTTTGGCCCCCTGTGGTCTTATAACTTTTATTCTTTTCTTTTCTTTTATTAATATTTTTAAAATTTTAGACACAAGGTCTATTGCCTGGGCTAGCGTGCAGTGACACCGTTTTACTGACTACAACATCTCAAACTACTTGGCCTTAAGTGATCCTCTCACCTCAGCCTTCCACATAGGCATAAGCCTCCATGTCCAGCCCCACTTAATGCTCTTTTCAAAGATATTTTACATTCTAAATTTAGGTTTATTATTTACTTCAAGTTAATTTTTGTGTATGGTGTGAGATGTGTCAAAGTTTATTTTATTTTCTCCATTGAAGTATTTTAGCTTTTCCTGTATAATTTGTTGAAGATCTTTTCTCCCATTGAATTACCTAGATGCATTTGCAAAAAAAGGCATTTGACCATATATATTTGAGTCTATCTAGACTCTATTCCTTTAATATATAAATCTCTCATTGGGCCAATGCTACAGTCTTCATCATTAACCTTTATCATAACTTTAGAAATCGGGCAGTATTGAGTTTTCCACCTTTGTTTTCTTTCATAATTGTTTTGACTCTTCCAAGGCCTTTCCATTTCTATATAAATTTTAACATGAAATTTTAGGTTGTTAATTTCCACAAAATAACCTGCTGTAATTTTGGTTGAGATTATGTTGAATCTATAGATGATTTTGAAAAGAGCTGATACCTTACAACTATTGAGTTTTCCCACCCATGAACATAATGTATACCTTATTTATGTCTTTTACATTCTCTTGACAATGTTATCATAGCTTTGAACATATTTTGGGAAATTTATCCTTAAGCATTTCATATTTTTGAATGCTATTGCAAACATTATTTTTAAATTTCAATTTACAATCATTTGTTATCAGTATATAGAAATGCAATTGATTCTTGTACAGTGACCTTCTATCGTGACCTTGTTAAAATTAAGAATTCTACTAACTTCTTTAATAAGACCCCTGAGGTTCTTGAACTTGAGGATGTCATCGGCAGACAGATTGTTAATTCAGTTCTTTATTTCCTTCGACTTCCTATGTTTAAAAGATTTTCTTCCTGATTAATGAAGAAACAGTATGCTTCAAATTTGAAAGATGTAAATTGGGGGGGAAAAGAGGCTTTAATCTTCACTCTCCTAGACTAACATTAAAAACTTTTCAATATAAAAACAAACTTCAGAATCATTAAGTCATAATCCCTTACATTTACAGATAGGAAAACTGGCAATCAATGATAGTTACAATCACTCGGCAAGAGGCACATTTGAGCAGAAAATGAACTCTTTTTTATATGCCACAGTTTTTCTCTTAAGAACTCCTAAGAACAATCAAGGCAGGTGAGGTCAGAATTAAATGACCTTTAAAAGGCGTCATAATAACTATTGCCAAAATGCTCTGAGCATCTATCTCTAGGACTCTATCATTTTTGTAAGGCTGTGAATGGCTTCTAGCCTAGTGCACCTGCTCTGTCTGTCCCACGGCTTCTCCAGACGTGCTCCTGGGCTGTGCCGACCCAGGCCATAACCTTTCCCTCCTGACGTACAAGTTATTGGGATGATGTACCGGTACACCAAGCAATGCCTGTGAATATTATCTATTTATGTTACTTATCTAATTTTTTTCATAGATTTAGTTGTTTAATAATATCCCAGATCTCTGATCTTTTTATAAAGTTCAATAAATCATTTTAGCAGATGGCTGATTCTGGCCATATGTAATGCTTTGTGTTTAGAGTAAGAGACTGCAATTTACTGGTGTTTTTTCTCTGTTTTGCTTTATTTAAGTTCCGTAACAACACAACAACCTGACTTCTCGATTCCTCTGGGAATCTCATTCTTTCTTGGCCAGCTGCAAAACCTCCCAGGGTTGTATGTCAGAGGAGAGACTATAGCTGTTCTCTTCACCAGCAAGTAAAAACAGTTGACCATTATTGATGTCTTGACATAATTAGTGGTGAACATTAAAACTTTGGAATATTTTACACAGAGAATATTAGAAAGTGTCTTATAGTGAAAGTGAAATATTTTTAATTAGTACAGTACCCTAAGTGCCATTGTTCTAGAAACAGTGACTTACTTGTTATTTTAGTTCTTTGATTTTCTGGAATACAGAAAACTCAACTTTTAGAAATACAGTCATTGCTCTATTTCATCCTCGGAATTCAGGGAATGTTTTTCAATAAACACAACTTGATTTCTTTCAGAAGTTTGCTTATTTAACGTTACATTTTTAAAATATGTGATGGTAACATTTCACATTTTTACAATCCCTTATAAAATTGACCCAACACTTTCATATGGGGAAACGTCTGTAACATGTTTGGAGGTAGCTTGTCTAATATCCCACCAATCCCACAACTGGAGAGAGGATGAGAATTGCAATCTTTGGACTGCCATCCGACATTCCGTACCTTCTTGGACACTTGCTTCCTTTCAAGCCTACCTGTGTTTATATGTGTTACCTCCTTGTACAGTTGTCCAAACATGAAATACGGGCCCAGCACTTTAGCGAATAAACTGTACTTCAGGGACACAACATATATGTCACATTATTTTGGACCCAAGACTCAGTATACATCGTTATCAAGAGTAAAATTGTTAAAATTATGTGCACCTTAAACCTATATACAAGTTAATAGGCTCTCTTGTATTCAGTCTATAGATATTTGGTATACTTGTGTCTCCTCAAATATAGACTTTGTTCTTTTTTTAATTCATATCTAGATATTATTGAAGAAAAGAAAAGATACAGTATAGTTGTGCTACTTTTATTTCTTATGGAACTACCAGTTAGCTATTATTTTTCATGGTTAGTACATGCAGTCTTTAATGTGAATCTGAATAAAGTTAAGACAGATTAAGGTAGCTATGGTTTTCACCAGAGGAAACCCCATTTTTATTTATTTTTTTAATTAAGTCATATACACATAGATCATGAATACATTTATGCATATGTGGGGTACAATGTGTTGATTTTTTTTAATATAATTTGGAGTGCTTACATCAAACTAATTAATATAACTTTCACCTCGTTTACTTGATTATTGTGTTAACACATTTATGTTCTATACTGGATAGATTTGACTTGTACCCTTGCAATATGCTCCATAGGTGTGATTCTATTTACCCTCCCTGTATCAAACCTTCCTCCTCCCCTCCCTTCCCACTCCATTTCTCTCTTCATTCTGGGTTATAGTTGTGATCTATCTTTCATAAGAAGGTGTGAATAAATATAAATTGGTTTCATAGAAGTACTGAGTACATTGGATACTTTTTCTTTCATTACTGAGACCCTTTACTGAGGAGAATATGTGGAAACCCCATTTTCAATCCTGCTACCTATCCCACCAAAAAGGCACAGTATTAAAGTAGCTTACCTGGGAGACAACTGATGCTCATGGTCTCTTCGTGGATAGAAAAATAAGAACTGGAGAGGAGTTGAGAAGGGCCGTCTGGGGACCGTGAAGCAGGACCCAGCACATCACAGCCCTGGCCCAAATGTCACCTGCCATCTGGTTTTGTAAATAATGCATAGTTGAAATACAGTGATTCTTACTTATTTACATATCATCGGTGCCTTTTTTCGCACTACGACAGCAGAGCTGAGAAAGCGTGACAGAGACTGCTCAGCTGGCACAGTTCAAAACAGGACTTGAACCTTGAACCTTGACCTGGACATTGTTGCAGTAGTCAGTAGAAGCTTTCAGGGAAGGAGGAGTTAAGTATCAAAATCAAAACTTTGTTTTGTTTCCTGTATGCCCAGCATAGCCCTTGCCTATCTCAGGTACTTGTGAAGAAACGAATGAATCAATCCATGAATAAATCAGTGAAATGACATTTATTAAATAGACCTGGGTCCATGTACAGTTTCTATGACCAAGAGTTGTTTATGTAGGTTTTTAATAGATATGTCTTTATAGATGCTCTATTTTTTATTCCACCTATGTTCTTGGTCTTCTCTCCCCATCAGATCCTGATTTATATTATGAATGGTTTAATCTTCAGTTAGATGCAATCTGTTTTAACCACTGAGACTAATTTTCCAGCCTACATCATGGTACTTTTTCTCTCCTTAGCTGTGGTCAGTTGGAGATGCTTTTATCTCTGTCCAGTCGAGCATGATGCTATGTGTAATCTTCTGAAGTTGGTTCATCACTGATAGAAAAACCACCTCCAGATCTTAGCCCCACCCTTGCTTGCTCCTCCCACACACCCTTGTTCTTCTAGTTGTGGTGATTTTGCTCTTCCAGGAGCTAGGACCACAACTGGGTATCATCCTACACTCTTCACTTTCTTTCATGCAGTAGATGATGCAAGAGATTTAAGCAGGGTCTTGATCTTACGGGCCATGGTAAGGAGGTTGTCTTTCATTCTGTGTTAAATGGAAATCCCACTGGAGTGTGTTTAGCAAAGGAGCGATAGGCCCTGATTTTGTCTTAAGATGATACCAGCAACTAAATAGGATTGGAGTGGATGATGGGAGATTGGTTATACTCCAGTGTTTCTGTGGTTTCCCTTAAAACTATGGAACATAGGGTCTTATGAACTTTCTTAATGTTTAAACAGAAGAGCTTTTATATGAAGAACTGTAGGCCAGGCATAGTGGCTCACACCTATAATTTTACCACTCTGGGAGGCCAAGGTGGGTGGAGTGCTTGAGAAAGATCAAGATCCTATCTCTACTAACAATAGGGGGGGGGGAACCAACCTAGCCAGTCATAGTGCCTTGCCTGTAGTCTCAGCTAATTGGAAAGCGGAAGCAAGAGGAGCGCTCAAGCCCAGGAGTTTGAGGTCGCTGTGATGCTGCAGCACTCTACCCAGGGCACCAGGATGAGACGCTCTCTCAAAAGACAAAAAAATGTAAAAGTATCTGTGACTTAAATGCTGTAGAGTTTATATGTCTTAATTCCTATAGCTGCAGAATTCCACACACTCTCAGCATTTAGCTCTAGGGGTAGTGGAGAGGTATGGTTGTTAAATGAGAAGGGAAAATATAAAATGTACAGTACCAGGGCCATGCAGTGTTTTCCCGAGACCAGCAGTAATGGAACTGATAATAGTTGACGAGTTGCATGTTTTGAAAAAATTTTTAAATTTTCATTGCTTTCCCAAAGAAGATGGAGTGTAATACCAATTGCACTTGAGCAGTTAAAAATCAAACACTCTGAAGTGAGGAACTAGGTGCACCGGCTCATGCCTGCAGTTCCAGCTGCTTAGGACGCTGAGGCAATATAATATAGGATTTCTTGAACCCAGAAATTCGAGGCCACCCAGGACTATGATCTTGTCTCCACGTAGTCTCTGAACTCCAGCCTGACAACATAGTGAGACTTCATCTCTTAAAAAAGTAAATAAATAATTAAATAAAAATAAAGCCAGAAATGGTGTGGGCTCAGGTGAGAGATGGAGGTTTTACCTGTTCTATACTGTGTGTCGGGGTCAGTAGGCTAACAGGCCATCTTCCAAGCATCCAGGGATTCTGCTGGCCTCCCCATCTAGTCACTGCCCTGATGGCCATACAGACACTAAAAGACAGATGATGGCATCTGTCCTTCAAGACTCTGTTCACACCAGGTGACCCTTCCCGTGACCTGTACTCTTCCCTTCAGTTTGATTTCATTCCAGTCATTTCTCTCCCCTCTTTCCAACTTATCCCTTTGCCTCAAAATGGCTTGTACAATAGTTTGCCTTCTCTTTGTGTAAATACCCAAAATATTGTATTTATCAACAGGGAGGTTTATTTTCTGAAACTAATATTGGGACAAATCAAGGGCTTTCTGCCTGGCTCATGAGCTCTTTACAAAGCAGTCCTGTCTAGGCAAGATATATATAGTTTAACGTTAATGTTTATGCTTATTAGCACAGCCAAGCGTGGATGAGTTCAGTAGTAATTTTTAGGAAAAATATTGAATAGATGTGTGCTTTTAGTTATACTTACCAACATTACCACGTTGCTGCAAAGGGCTTTTATTTATTAGTTATAATTTTAATAAATGCCTAACACATACCATCTAGATGCCACTTTTCTGGATGTCAACAGAAATACAATGATGAAAAAAACCTTAGCTAATCTTCAAAGAACTTAAATCTAATAGAAGAGATCAGCTGTGTATCACTGGTGATGCTAGCACTTGAATTCCTTTTCAGTAGAATGAAGTATTTTTTTTTTTTTGAGAGATAGCATCCCCCTTTTTAAAGGAATGGAGCCTTTCTCCTAATAGTCAGATGTGTATGGACAGATAACTTACATAAAACAAAAATCACAAAAGTGCTAACAGAGTGACCTTCTCGAGTGTAAATGCTAGTAAGCACGCTAGATAAGTTATTTCTCTAAGTGATGCCTTCATTTGCCTCGGCTCATTTAGTCCTCTCCCAAAAGTTATAAAGATAGCATTCATATCATGATTTTTTATTGAGTGGGACACGAGAAAGAGAGGGATAAAGTTTCTTGCTTTGGACCACATGCCCAGCCTTGTACCTGTCACACCACACTGCCTCTTCATAAAACCCATGAAAAACAAATTCTCACTGATGTGCAACAGCCCAGCTGTAAGCCTTAAGTCAAGTCCTCTTGATCTTGAACAGGCTCTGTGTGTTAAGCTACTGATGAGCTCCCTTCCAGACATGAGACTATTGCTAATTGTCTGTCGGGAAAGCTTCTTTCTTGTTTTTCTAACAGAAGACTTCAGATCATCCCTTTATTTTTCATCTTCCTGTCTGCTCCTGCTGGCTGGGCCCTTCTGAATGAACTAGCAGGGTGAGGGGGGTTATTGGTAGGCTATGGAATAGAATTAAGCAGAATGTCAGAGAGGAGAATCTAACCGATAAACTTGAACCTCAGAGAGGAAAGTAGTGCTGAGCTCTGAGAGGCACAAAGCAAGGTGAAGTCCCTCCGGGCCCCAGGATACTTGATGAGCACGATATATCCCAGTGAGAAGAAAACACCTGTCACAAAACCAGCAATGACTGGTTCATCACGAGCACTGTCATTTCACCTAAACATGGGAACTTCTTGCCAAATACCAGGAGTAACAAAGTTTTGTATCTTTGCACTAAAAAAAAAAAAGAAAGAAAGAAGAAAGAAAAAAAAGAAAGAAAGAAAGAAAATTGAAACAAGATCTTACTCTGTTGCCTGGACTAGAGTGCAGTGGTGTCATCATAGGTCACTGCAAGCTCAAACTTCCAGGCTCAAGAGATCCCCCTGCCTCATCCAAACAGCTGGGACTGCACACATGTGCCACCACGTGCTAATTTCTCTTTCTCTCTCCCTTCTCTCTCCTCTCCTCTCCTCTCCTTTCCTTTCTTCTCTCTCTCTCTTTTCTTTCCTCCCTCTTTTTCATTCTTTCTCTTTTGTTTTTAAAAATGGGTTCTTTCCGTGTAGCACAGGCTGGTTCAAATTCCCAGCCTCTAGTGATCCTCCCACCTCAGCCTTCCAAATGCTGGTATTACAGACTTGAGCCACCATGCCTGGCCTGCATGGAAAATTTATATCATCATCGAAGAGCTGATCGGGAAAGGGTTAAAAAAAAAAAAAAAAGAAATGTCACTATAAACTATAAAATTCATCCCATTTATATATGAAGTTTAGAGTCACTCTAACAAAATGATTGTTCCATTTACTAATCACTTTTGCCATTGATTCAAAACAAACCTGGCTTGAGAGAGGATTAAATAAATATCCAAAAACTGTCATTCCTGAAGCCTTTGGATAGAACATTGAGTTGCATTCCTACAGGAGAAATGCCAAATGAGTGAGCGCAGGCCAAGTTTGTTTAGAAAGCCTTATTTGGGAGAGCCATGGAAGTATGAAGCTGATCACATGAAAAGCTCGGAACTGTTCAGCCTTCTGTGGCAGTTCAGTGAGTTCTAGTACCAGACTATTAATAGAGCACCAAAGACAAGTTTGCTGCTTGCTTCCGTCCATTCTTTCTGTCTCTTCCTTTTTCTCTCTTCCCCCACCCTTCTCTCTTTCTTTTTAACCGCGTGATTTCTATTTACAAAGGACCCTTCCTTCAACATTGTATTAACAAAGAGCCAATTGTTTCCCCATCTCTTTATTCTTAGTGTTAGCATTTTCTATTTAAAAACAGAAATCTAATCTTCTATTTGGAATGTGAACTAATTATTATACGAAAGTCATAAAGAAATTCTAAAAATGGAAACATAACTTTCTCAATAATCTTCTAGAATGTAATAATTATCCAAAAACATTCACACAATGGTGGGGAATTCACAGATTTTTTTTTTTTTTTAGACTTTCAGAGATTAAATAAATGAGTTACCTCTACATTTCAAAGATATCATCTTGCCTATCCAGAAAAAATGTAAAACTCAGAGAATGACTCTCCAAGGACTCGCAGTATAGATAGGATTTTTTACATTGTGAAATCTCTAATTTGGAGAGATTGACATCAATTCTGTGTCTAAACTGATAAGGACTTTACCACTGTCTTTTAAAAAATAACAGTAAACTTTTTAATGCAACCCGTTTTCATACCCATTTGTCTCATCCAATCCTCAAAAAGAACACACTGAGATTATCTGAGATTACATTGAGATTATCAGAATATAAATAATTATCCCTTTTTATAGATGATGACACATTAAAGAGAAGTCAGGTCACTCCCCAATTTTTTTTTTTATAATTTTATTGAATCATAATTGTGTACATTGGTGCAATCATAGGGCACAATGTGCTTCATATACAATCAGAAATATTTTGATCGTACTGTTAGAGATAGCCTTCATGGCATTTTCTTGATCACTATA
>CAUYON010035415.1:0-18035 GCA_963573935.1 Arctocebus calabarensis
ATACAAGGTAAAATTTCAATACTTTTGATTCTGTTGAGGTTTGTTTTGTGTCCTAGGATATGATCACTTTTGGAGAATGTTCCATGGGCCAATGAGAAGTGTGTATATTCTTTATCTGTGGGATGGAGAGTTCTATATGCATCTATCAAGCACAGTTGTTCTAGGGTCTCATTTAAGTCCCTTATATCGTTGTTTAATTTCTGTTTAGAGGATCTGTCCAGCTCTGTAAGAGGAGTGTTAAAGTCCCCTGTTATTATGGTATTATAGGATATTGTATTGCTCAGACTGAGTAAGGTCTGTTTCAAGAATCTGGGAGCATTTAAATTGGGTGCGTCCTTTCTTTTTTTTTTATTAACAAATATTTTATAGTTTCAGAGTCTGAGTTTGCACCTCTTTTGTTAAATTTATTTTTAAGTATTTTATTCTTTTGGACACTACTATAAGTTGAATTATTTTCTTAGTTTTGTTTTCGATTGTTCATTGCTAGTACATAGAAATACAACTGATTTTTGTATGTTGGGCTTCGGTCCTGCAAACTGGATGACCTTACTTATTAATTCTGATAATTTTTTAGTGGATTCCTTAGGATTTTCTCTATCAATATTTTATCATCTACAAACAGAAATAGTTTTACTTTTCCATCTATATACTGTTTCCATTTTTATTTTCTAGTTGCCCTGGCTGGAGGGCAACTAGGTTGCCCTGAGGTTCTATGTTGCTAGAACCTTCAGTATGTTGAATAGAAGTGATCAGAATGGACATCCTTGCTTGTTCCTGAGCTCAGGTGAGAAACATGTAACCTTTCATCATTAACAGAATGAAGTTAGTTGTGGAGTTTTTTTTAAATGGCTTTCATCAGGTTGAGGAGTTCCCTTCTATTTCTAGTCTGCTGAGTATTTTTATCATGAAAGTGTGATAGATTGTGTCAAATTTATTTTTTCCTTCTAGAGAGATAGTCAGAATAAAATGTAGAACAGTCAGTTTTTGCTTCACTGGAGGGACTGATTCTTGGAATTTGTTACTTCACAACTTCTTTAGTTATTACTCCTATATTCTCTTTTAATTGTTTTGTTATTGTACTTCAATCTCTAGAATTTACATTTGGTTCCTTTCTTGTAATTTCTATCACTTTATGTGTGATACTCTATTTGATGTGATTGAAGTAAACCGAGTTACGGAGATAGAAAGATGCAATAATTAATAAAATTTATTTCACCTGCAGGAGGCTGATACCATAAAGGCATGCAGCCTCGAATGCCAGGTGGGCAATCCTTTTATACCATTTTTCTTGCGTGGTCAGCAAAGCAAGCTAGCGCGATACAGAAGCTAATCATAGCAATTAAGGCAGGGTCGCAGGGTGGGGGTACATATTGGTTTATAAATCGCAAGATGCATCACAAGGCACAAGAGTTGGGTAAGTTTCCAAGAACTCGGGACTTTCCACCAGGGGGTATTGCACCGGGGGCTTTCTTTAAATCATACCCCTCCCTTCCTTCTGTAAGCTTATCTCTTCTCCAGAATTTAGCTCCTCTGCCCTTGTGGGGGCTGGGGCTAAGACACAAAACACTTCCCCTTTGAAGGGTAAAGGGTTTGTTATCTTTTTTAAATGTATGGGTTGGGCGATTAGTAGCAGGGGTAGGGGGCTTGGTGCAGGGGCAGGGGGCTTGGTTATTACATGATATCTCTTAATCATCTTTCCTTTAAGTCTTTAAACATTATAATAACTACTTTAACATCTCTGTTCACTCTGACATCTGGTTGCTCTCAGGAAATTTATGTTGCCAGCTCCCCACCCCATACACCTATGCTGCTTGGGTCATACTTGCCTGGTTCTTTGCATGTCTTATAAATCTTTTGTTGAGAACTGGAGATTTTAGATAATCAATGTTTTTGAAGTAGACATTTTAAATAATATTTGTAAGAACATTGAGTACAGGTCCTACACTTCCCTGGGTGAGGGACTCGTTATTGTTGTTTGGAGTTTTGCCTGGATTATTTAACCAAAGTCTGTCCCCACCGCCACCCTGTGTCACTCTGCAGAGTTACAGCCCTAATACTCTTTTCAGCCCTGGGCTTGCCCATAGCCACCATGGGATGCCAGTGATTTTGACAGGACTATTTAACCTGTGTCTGTACCTGACCACACCCAGCTGTTAAGCAGCACTAATTGCTGACTAATTATTGTTTTCAACAATGCCCAGAGGCATAAATTGCCCCCAGACTGATCTAACAAATTTGGCTCCTTTGAAGGGAAGGTCCCCAAGGTCAGTAACTGATGTTTGTTCTGATGTGGAGGGCTGCCAGTGCTTTCTTTGCTGGACTCTCTCAGCAAGGTCCCTGAAGTACAGGGTTACCTCTGTCACCAACAAATCTATTGTCCTCTTCATAATTGCCTTTCCTTGCAATTGCTACTGGTTTTTTCTTTTTAATCATGAAAAAAACATCTGCAGTGATTTAGACACTTCCACTATTCTTGAGAGTTCTTGGACTTTCCACACCCTGTTGGAAATGCAGTCAGTTTGGGAAGAACTTAGGAGCTATTTGTTTTATGGCTTGCTTCTCCCAGGCAAAATCTGAGCCGGGGCTCTGGAAAGAGGATAGCAAGGGTGCACTTCTTATGAGTGACACTCAGTAGTGGAGGGTGAGGGGGCAGTGGCCTGGAAGGAAACGTGAGCAGGCACTGAGCCAGGCCATTTGTTTGCAAATGGAGCATCCAATATCCCAGGGAGGAGCTGGGGGTCAGGTGTGCGATGATTCCTTCCTCTTTAGCTCATCAACTTGGGTTGGGTAAATGTATTCATTTCTTGTTGAATAATGGATTTCCACAAACTTAGTGGCTAGAAACTGCATACAATTCTTATCTCACAATTTCATGAACCATAAATCTGGACATGGCTACATCCTCTGCTCAGGTCTCACAGGGTTAAAATCAAGGTGAAATCTGAACTGTGTTCTCACCTGGGCTTAGGGTCTGCATGACTGAGAGGTTCAGGTTCCCAACAGAAAGTAGAGACCACCTGCCTCAGTCTCTGGAGGGCCCTATAGTCCCTGGGGAACCCTTGTGGGTCCTGCAGGCCCCTGCAGTTTCTTGCCAGATTTGGGTGTCCTAACACAGCCGCACACGTACCCTTTCCTCTCCCCCTGCTTCCCTTCTCCTCCTAAGACAAAGACCTGAAGGATATGGCTAGCCCATCTGGGCAAGTTGTAGAATTTGCCTGCTCCCTATATCTCCATGTGAAAGGGGTCTCTAGCTACCCCTAGACACAGATGCCATCTTTGCATTGTCCAGGTGAGTCACCTTCCTTTCTCAATAAACCTGGCCTGAGCATTTCTTCAGTGGCCTCATCTCTGGGCACCATTGTTTATAACTTTCATTGGGCCTCCAGCATGTCTACTTATTTAATCAAACCAGAAACCAGAGTCTGTCTAACACGTTTTCTAGCAAGGCAGATTTCTAGGTAATGTCCTGTAATCATGAGAGTGACAGCCCATCACATTTTCCATAGCCCATGGTTAGAAGCAAGTCATGGTCCCGCCCACAACCCAGGGGCAGGTGTTACACAGATGTGAACACCGGGAGGCTGGAATCACAAAGGTACCTTGCAGCATCTGCTAGTAAATACCTCTGAACCTCAGTTTATTCGTCTAAAAACAAGAGGATGGGAATAGAACTACCCTAGAAATAGGGTCCTCGCGGGGATTAATGCAGGCAAAGCTCTTAGAATCAGACTTGGCTTGTAGCACCTGTTCTATAAGGTGCTACCTTCATAATAGCAACCATCATGGTTGCTGTTGTCACAAATATTATTATTATTACTAGATATCTTGCCACAGCTCAGCAAACATCTGCTCTGACAATTTTCAGAATTCATTTATTGACTTGTTCATGCTTCTCAGCGTGTCTTGACCCGGATGCTCCGGGGTGCTCCTTGACTGTCCCAGTCCTTTCTTGTCTCTGCCCAAGGAAAGTGTGACTGTAGGGCCAGCAAGTGTTCACTGGACCTCTCTTGTCTGTGGATGACTAAATGGGAAATGGGCAGGAAGATGAAATGTCCTCTCTTTTTATTTGAGAGGTCTCAGAATCGGGGGACTCCCACACCAAGAGGACATCAGAGAGCTGTGACTCAGTCATCCTTTATCTCACGTCTTCAGCTGTCTGGGCTGAGGCTGGAACATCCGTAAACTGAACACATACTTATGGTGTCCACACAGCAGGTTAAAAATTTAATAATTAAATATCAATAATTTGTGAAGAGAATTGAAGTAGTAATCAGGGGAAAAGAGAATTTGATAAAAGAGTCTATTAATCTTCCTAACACAAATGTTTGCAGTTTGATACTGTTTTTATTTTGAAGGACATGTACATGTGAAGTTAGGGGTAGAAAGCACATAATTTTCCCAGCACTTGTGGGCACTAAAGGTCCTATTCTGATTTGAATATAGCTGGGGACCTAGAATTGAAAAGGTCTCTGAATTAGCACTCAGGGTTGAGAGGAAATTAAAAAATTCTTTATTTTTGTCTTAATGCACTATTAGACTAGCCTTCTTAACTTCTTTTCTTTGTGAGAGGTGAAGGAATTTCTAGATGATTTTCCTCTGACAATAGTCAGATGTGACCGCAGAGTGCTTGAGAGTGATTGAGGAGATGGCAAAGCTGTCGATAAAGGCAGAATTCTTCAGGCAGGTGGTTTGGAGGAGGTTAACAGCACCACTACCTTAGTATCACACAGCAGCACAATTGCACAGAGGGGTTACATTTCATTGGGAATACGCAGTTAAAGTCAGGAAAATGTCCTACATGTTACTTTTCAATGGTAGAAATGACACTTTTAAAAATTATTTATAGGGTTTTGCTTTAGATTTCATGGAAAATAAATTTACATATGGTATTTTATGTATTGATAAATCCAGGTTAATGTTAGAATAAAATAATCCACTTGGTGGGGAAGGGGCCAAACAGGGAGGGATTTCTCTAGAAGAGGATGAGAAGCTGTACTGGGTTTCCCCTCAGTCTGTGACACAGGCCATGGACACATGCCTCCCTTAACTCAGAGCTTGCTCCTCTGCTGCTGAGACGTTCCTGTCTTTCCTGCTTCTAATGCCACACCCATCGCCAAGGATCAGGCCTGTGTGTGGCTGTCTTCTCTTCTCAGTAGCATATGGGAACTCTCTGGAGGGCAAAGTGTTGGCTCTTCCAGAGGACAATGTCCCTCCAGGTGGAGCCCACGCCTGGTCAGGCTTTGTGTGCCTGAATCCTGTGCTTCCCTCCTCTGTCCCCACTTCACTCACTCCTTCATGTCCCTCTCCAGCTGAGCAGGAACTTGCTTCTTCTTTAATCTTTAGCTATTAAAAACAGATGAACTGGCTCAGCGCCTGTGGCTCAATGGGCTAAGGCGCCAGCCATGTACACCTGAGCTGGTGGGTTCGAATCCAGCCCAGGCCCGCCAAACAGCAATGACGGCTGCAACCACAAAAATGTCTGGGCGTTGTGGCAGGCGCCTATAGTCCCAGCTACTTGGGAGGCGGAGGCAAGAGACTCGCTTGAGCCCAGGAATTGGAGGTTGCTGTGAGCTGTGATGCCACGGCACCCTATCCAGGCTGACAGCTTGAGGCTCTGTCTCAAAAACAAAAACAAAACCAGATGAACTTGCAAATTATGTTTCTTTTGTTCCTGCTGGAGGTGCCACTATCTGCCATCTTTTCTGTGGCTGATGGTAGGATGAAATCTTCCAGTGACTGGATTTGCCTTTTGGTCTCATCTGAGGAAGCAGTTAGAACTTTCTTTTATCATGTATTTGGTGGGGGTCTGTAATAGTAGCGCTGTTGCTTGAAGCATTGTTTTGGTTTTGGTTTTCCTTGTAGTCCAAGTATGTGGAGCGTGTGCACTCACGCATGTGCACACACACACGTGCATGCACATGCACACACACACATTCTCATTCCACTCATTCCACAAAATATATACTAGGGTTGCTTTTCCTTTATTTCTACTTCTGGTCAAACACACACAGCTTGACTATACCTTTTTTCAGAGTCACAGTTTTCTTCTAGCCTTTGTATGCTTTCACATAGGAACAAATTGATTAAATTTTATTTCCTTCTTTGAAATTCATGCTCTTAAAGAAGGAAGAGATTTAACTGGGAAGGATTTTAAGGCAAAAGGGATGCTGACAGAGCAAAGAGGAGTGACTGAGAAGGTTAGTTTGTTATTGGAAACTCAACCCTGGTTTATCTAACATCTGTAGTTATACTCTGCTTGCTTCCAAAAAGCTTGGAGTTGGCTTATCCCACACCAGGCAGGCCAGGGAGCAGGAGGGGGATGGGAGGCTGTGTGGCTGCAGGAAATAGGCAAGTTCAGACCTTATAGCATCTGTAATGGGCCACTTGCCCAGGCAGTTTAACTTATAGAAATTGGTTGCAGTGGCCTTCAGCCTCGAAAAGCCACCCAGAGTAGCCTTGCTAGATAACTATAGAAAAACAGGTTTTGCCTTAGCCAAGAGCTTTTGTGTTCATACTTTGTATTTTACCCCCTTCTTTTTAGTACATCATTTTATCTCTTAGGTGATAAAGTTATAAAAGCTGTTCCTACAACAAGACTATTCCCATAAAACCAAGAATTATAAGCACTAGCTTGTGGGATAATCCTCATGTCCATTAGGGAAGGAAAGGACAGTCACGAATGTTAGTATTTGTTGGAATGTTCCATTATTCACTCCCTTGACAATATTATCCCTATGGATTCTAAAAATCAGGGATCAATGATTCTACTGGTACCTATTGCAGAAGAACATCTTCTTGAATGCGTCCCTGAGCTCTGGGCTCCGGAAGGCGTATATAAAGGGGTCAATGACTGCATTACACATGATCAACATGCCATTCACCTGGAAGAGAGACATGTAGCAAGCACAGTAGGGGTTATCTGGGCAGAATTTCATTAAGAGGATATGAAGGACAAAGGGGGCCCAACAGAAGATGAAGACCCCAAGCAGGATGGTCAGTGTGATGGCCCCTTTCATGTTGGCTCTCGGGAGGGTGGGGATCTTCCTGGCATGGGATCGGGCCAACAGGAGCATGTGCATGTAGAGACACAGGGTGAAGACCAGCATCAGAGGGAACAGTGATGTGAAGGTGATCACCGTGGGGACGTGATGGGAGAAGATCACCATGGTGATGCCGCTCCCTGTGCAGAAGGTCCAGATGACCATCAAGATGATGATACTGCGGCGCGTGGTCACGATGCTATGGTACTGCAGAGCATGGAAGATGGTGATGTAGCGGTCAGCAGCGATCACAGACAGGCTGAAGATGGAGCCAAGCAGAGAGAGGACGAACAAGCAGTCAATGATGTCATCAGCTGTGGTTACAAAATTGCCACGAGGCTTGAGATAACCCAAGTTTCTGAACATGATCAGGATATTTTCCAAGATCTTATACACACTGCCCAACATATCAGAAATGGCTAAACTGCAAATGAAAAAGTACATGGGCGACTGTAAATTCTTATTCTTGAACACGGCCAGAAGGACGATCAGATTCTCCAAAACGCCAACAATGGATATTGTGAAAAATATCTCCTCTGGTAAAACTACAGGAGGACAGTCTGAATTATTTCTTGCTGTGTTGTTGATGTTTTCATACGGATTGATAATGTGCTTCATTTCTCTGGTTTGTGGTTAAGACAGGAACGTTACTTGGAGTTGACTTCACAGAAAATGTGACTGATTGTTCAGGATCTTTCCTTTTTTGTTGTACTTGCTGAAGATCCAAGCTAAAATCCCTCAGTCACCTGAAAGAGAATATATAGAAATGTTAATTGTTAAATAGGCAACAAAATAAACAATGAGACAGATTTGCTTTATGAAACCTGTAATCCTTCCATAAAATACAGTAGTGTAATACCTTAGAATCTACACAGCTGACCACCTCTCTGCACTGACCATCTCCTGAAGTTGACCTAGTGTTCATAGGTCAACTATGAACATGGACATACACCCATGTACACATCAGTACAGTAGGCTTAGTTCCTATGTTGACCACCTCTGTGTTGACCAGCTTGTTACAGTCCCTTGGGTGGTCAACTATAATTCAACTACATTTAACTAAAACAATTTAATAGGTCCTCATCTGAACCACTTTATGAGAAACACTTTAGTAGAATTTTGAGCCTAAAGATGATAATAAAGATTATTCTCTTCCCTTTCACTTTCTCTCCCATCCTTCTTATGAATGCACTTGAATTTACGATAGATTTGGATGAACACATGTGTGTCTTTGAATAAGGAAAGAAGTAAAAGAAATGAAAAGCACTTGTAAAGACAGGAAAGGACTTGGAGGCTGAGGCTGGATGGATGATGAGGTGTTCACATCCTCTCTCTTTCATTGCTTGTTTTCCTGGGACACTGCCTTACCCTGTAGCTTGTGGGATAATGGCAAAGGTGTTGCTGCATCAGTCAGAGATGACTGTATGACATATAGTGCCACATCTGCCTCAAAGGCAGAACTCCCAGGAGTGGGATTTCTGGAGACTTCTAATTATTTTTCAAGGTGCCTCTAGGTTGGGGTTGAATTGCAGTGGCAGAAGCATCCACTTGGCCCCATTAGATTGTGATTGAGCTACTCCAAGAATCTGCTCCTGGTGAGACTACATGGACTTTTTATGGAATTCATTTCCAGATGGTGGTATTAGTGGCTGGACACAGGAGTTGTCTGAAATAGGTGGGATTTTTTGCTTTTGCCATTGTGGTGGTTTAAAAGACATGACCAAGATTCCTCCTAGTCTTCCCCTCCAGAGATGGAGTGTGAAAGAAGCCAGAATCAGGTTGTGAGGAGAACACATCGTTGGGGAGTGCAAATCTGTGAGCATAGCCTTTGATCCAAAGTCCACAGGGAACTCAGCATTATCTTATGGTAAGGTTTTTCCAGGGGTGGAGCTAATTTCCTTATAAGGGATGGAAGTCAGAGGTAAAGTATTAAGGGGGGAAGTTCATGAGTTGGTTACTTAGGTGATCAGGCGATGCATCATGTGTTGGCAGAGGGGAGCTGCTGATAGGGTTCTGCCTCAGGTGGACAGTTTGACCCTGTTTGAAAAAACTGTGCAGGTTTTTAAACCAAAAAGTCCTGTATCCCAGGAACTCCTCAGACTTGGGCAAAATGGGATGATTAGTAGCCTTTATGCTACACGATCAGGTAGATATTTTCAGGAAGTCTGTGTGCCGGTTGCAACCACTCCTGTGTCTACACAAACTGGAGAACCTTTGAGGGGAGGGTGGGCCTGTGATGGTCAGCTTCAACCCTCAACTTGACTGAGCTTTGGGGTGCCCAGATAATTGGGTAAAACTCATTCTGAGTGAGTTTGTGAGGATGTCTAGGATAAGTAGCATTTGATTGGTGGGTGGGGTAGAGCAGGTCGCCCTCCCTATATGGGTGGGTCTTACCCAGTCAGTTCAGGGCCTGAAGAACAAAAAGGCCATCCCTCCCTCCAGAAGGCAGTGGAAACTCCTCCTCCTGCCTTTCTGAGACAAAACACTGATTTATCTCCTGCCTTGAGGTGAGAACTGAAATGTCAGCTCTTCTTGGGTCTCAGGTCTGCCAGCTTCTAGTCTGGGACTCCTCCATCAGCTCACCTGGGGTCCCAGCTTTATGTATTGTCTGACAGACACTAGTGCATTAAATGTGACCAGAATGGTAGATATTTTCAATTTCAAATGTATTTTTTGGTAAACTTGATAGAGCAAAAATGAGAAATATCGAAAGAGATACTTCTGACACTTCCCAGAAAGAGGTAGTTGTGAAGGTCAGTTTCAGTCCCTATCCAGGGCTGATCTGTGGATTCCAATTTGATAAATCCACAGGAGAGGCCCAGATTTGGACAGAAGTGTAGTATATCCAAGGGGCTCCCCTTTAGTAGTCACCAACCAACCACGGCTACTGTGAATTCATGGACCGGTGCCAACCTGGACTTTGTGTGGGGGTGGCCCTGTCTATTGTGGAAGGCACAGTGACACTGGTCGGTGACCTTTACAGAAGCTTCTCATGCACTGGGCACTGGCATGAGCACTCATCTGTATTAACTCATTTGACCCCACAGCTCTGAGAGGCGGGTGCTGTGGTCATTCCTGCCTGCCAGCGAGGAGCCATCCTGGAGAGGTCAGGGACTGCCCAACGCTATTCTGGACACAGCTACGGCAGGGCTTGCCTTGTGACCACCTCACCAGACTCTCCTCACAGAGCAGCACGGGGGTAACAGCGGCATACGTGAGAGATGGGTCATGTGCCCCCAGCCCCAGCCCAAACTGCAATAAAAGCTGATGCTTTGTCTCTCTGCTGAGGAGCATTTGTGAGTTACACTACACATACTGCTGTGAGGCTGTCGGTCCCACTGAGGTGTTGCTGGTGGGACACACTAAGTGATAGTCAGAAGAAACAAAACTCACTTTGTTTGACTTCCCTGGGACTCTGTTAACTGGTGACAGTGATCCAAACGTGTCACAAGTGTCTTTGACTTAAACAGCCTGGGCTAGGTCTGCACCTGCCGCAGGTCTGACTCTCATCAACTCAGAGCCTGGGCCTCTCCTGTCTGCTTTCTGGCGTCTTGATTTCTTCACTGTCCACAGCATAGATCTGGAGCCCTCTCGTCTCCTTCCAGGGCTTGCAGTTTGCTGGGATGTTCTCAACCCTTCGCATTCACACTGCTTCCTTCCATCAGTGCCCCGCTGAAACCCGTCTCTGGCAGAACACATGCCAAGACCTCGCCCCGTTAGCCTGCTGGTCTATGCCACTGTGATCTCTTCTGGGACAACGTGTTGATCAACACAACCAGCACTTATGGTCACATTCTATTAATATGTTTGAGGTAAAGGTATTATCTTTGATTTGGAAACACAGTGGTCACAAGTATTTTTTCTTTTGATTAGAACCACAGAATACTACAGATGCTGAAATACTGACATGAAATGACTCCAGTTTAATACTTTCAATATATGAGACAAAGTTAAATTGTTCATCATAGCAGGATAACCTAACGGATGTTTTACAATTTTTGACTGTTACTTTTTTTTACGATAATGCCATGGCACAAGGTGGGTGCAAAGTGCCCACCTTGTGCCATGGCATTATTGTAGCTCACAGCACCTCAAATACTTGGGCTTAAGTGATCCCTTTGCCTCAGCCTCCCAAGAAGCTGGGTCTATAGGCACTGCCACAATACCTGTCTAGTTTTTCTATTTTTTAGTAGAGATGGGGTCTGGGTCTCCAACTCTTGAGCACAAGCAATCTACCAACCTCAGCCTCCCAGGATGCTGGGATTACAGGTGTGAGCCACCATGCCTGGACTATTTCTTTTAAAAAAGCAATATATTTTGTAAACATAAAAAAGCAAGATAGCATTAATGGTTCATAAGTTATTTAGTGGGGGAAATGAAAACAAACCAGTTTGTGCTTTTCAGCTACTACCTGACAAAATGTTAATACTGGTTTACTTTTCTATCTTCTATGAAATAAAAGTACCAAATGTGAGGTCCTTTTCCAAGTTGACATTGGAAGAGTTATGTCCCTTCAGGAAGCAGTTTTCTTTGCGAACATTCTTTACTTTTCCCACTTGTTTTTGGAGTACTAGAGACCTGTGCTTTAGTGTGTGCTGGGTGACCCCTAATGTCTCCGAAGTGCCTGGTGCCCCCCAGGCTGTATGCATGCTGTCAGTTGAGACAGTCATAAAATGCAGGCTAAACAAAGTGTGTTAGAGAATGACACCAAGAATTATTATCCTGCAATAAAGACACAATTAATTTACACATAAGCTTGGCAGGATTTTCCCTTTTTCTTTTGCTTCCTGCTGACTGTGGTCTGGGCACAACAGTCAGGCGTGTGACCCTTGGACCTCACTACTGGAGGGAGGTCAACTTGACCCACTGAAGAAAGCACATGAACTGGGTTGGCTGCGCTGGGTCCCAGCTGTCAGAGTGAGCCCCAGATCTCCGTCTTTAATGATTTTTCACCTCTGGGATTAATCCCTTGCCTGAAAACCCAGTGCCTCCATCTGGAGCTTGCAGTAACCCAGCTCTTAGAGAGTGCTTACTCTGTGGTGTTGTCCCCAGAGGCAGAGACAGGTGGGTGAGGGAGAAAAGAGAAAAGAGGCATTTCTTCATGGCTTTAAAACAAATTTGTGCCCAGAAACAAACTTTTTTGATTCATTTGCCCTGACAGAGTAGGTTTTGGGTATGAAGGAGAGAGTCGGGGCCCATTATAATGGTATATGGGGGCAGCTCCTGTGGCTCAGCAAGCAGGGCGCCGGCCCCATATACCGATGGTGGCGGGTTCAAGCCCGGCCTCGGCCGAACTGCAAAACAAAAAAATAGCCGGGTGCTGTGGTGGGCGCCTGTAGTCCCAACTACTAGGGAGTCTGAGGCAAGAGAATCGCTTAAGCCCAAGAGCTGGAGGTTGCTGTGAGCAGTGTGACGCCACGGCACTCTACCCAGGGCGATAAAGTGAGACTCTGTCTCTACAAAAAAAAATAAATAAATAATGGTATATGGACTATGGAGAAAAGCAAAACCAACTTTTGTTTTGTGGCGGGGTCTCAAGGAACTGGAGTTGCAGGTCAGCAGTTAATGGCTTCATGGGGCAAGAGAGTGTGCCCCCGAATACTCAAATGTGGCCCCAAAGATGGCTCAAACTTCTTGATGCTATTTGCGAAAGGCAAGGGAGCATGGGAAACCTAAAATGAGGTTTTCATGTTGATTATTGCCTTTGATCAAAAAATTTAGAAATGTGAGTTTTATATTTGTACAAGGCACTAAGGGTAAGCAGGGGCTTTATGATTGTTAAGTTCCTGCTGTGTGCGGGCAGCGTCATGCGGCATGCTGCACATGGTCTATCTCACTTTGCTCCTCTGTACAGCAACACGGGGAAGTTACCTCTCCTCAGATTGCAGCTGAGGAATTGAGAGAGACCGAGAGACTGGTCTAATTTCCATGGGCTTTAAGTTGCATGGTTGAGACTTCAATTAAGATTTGTTTGGCTCCAAATATGAGTATCTGTTAGAGAAAATCAGTTAGTCTTAAAGCTTCTTTGAATATTTATCTGATAAGAAAGTTTTATTGACTGTAGTAAGAAAGGAAAAAAAAAAACCCTTAAAAATATTAAACATTGTGCCTTAGATTTAGGTCTTTTATCCATCTTGAATCAATTTTTGTGAGTGGAGAAAGGTGCAGGTCCAGTTTTAGTCTTTTACAGGTGGATATCCAGTTCTCCCAGCACCATTTATTGAATAGGGATTCTTTCCTCCAGTATATGTTTATGAAAGATTAGGTGGCTGTAATAATTCATAATAGCCAAGACATGGAAACAGCCGAAGTGCCCATCGACCCATGAATGGATTAACAAATTGTGGTAGATGTATACCATGGAATACTATGCAGCCATAAAAAAGGTGAAGACTTCACATCTTTTATGTTTACCTGGATGGAGCTGAAACATATTCTTCTTAGTAAAGTATCTCAAGAATGGAAAAAAAAATATCCAATGTACTCAATACTACTATGAAATCAATATATAACCACCTACACACTCATACAATGGCAAAACATAACTATAGTCCAGAAAGTAGATAGGAAGTGGAGAGAGAGGGAAGGTGAGGGGGGATATGGGAGGAGGGAGGATATTCAGGGAGACCCCACCTAATGTGCATGATGCAATGGTACATTTCAAAACTATTAAGAAATGAGAAAAAAAAAAGGGATTAGGTGGCTGTAAGATGTTAGCTTCATCTCTTAGTTTTCTATTTGGTTCCAGATGTTTATGTCTCTATTTTTGTGCCAATACCATACTGTTTTGATCACTATGGCCTTGTAGTACAGCCTAAAGTCTGGTAGGCTGATGCCCCCAGCTTTGTTCTTATTACTAAGAATTGCCTTGGCTATATGGGTTTTTTTCTGGTTCCATATAAAATGAAGAATTATTTTTTCCAAGTCTTGAAAGTATGATGTTGGTATTTGAATAGGGATGGCACTGAATCTGTAGATTGCTTTGGGAAGTATAGACATTTTGACAGTGTTGTTTCTTCCTAGCCATGAGCATAGTATGTTCTTCCATTTGTTAATATCTTTGGCTATTTCTTTTCTTAGGGTTTAGTAATTTTCTTTATAGAGGTCCTTTATCTCTTTTGTGAGGTATATTCCTAGATATTTCATTTTCTTTGAAGCTACTGAGAAGGGAATTGTGTCCTTGGTTAGCTTCTCATCTTGGCTGTTATTGGCATATACAAAGACTACCGATTTGTGGACATTTATTTTATATCCTGAGGTACAAAACAATAAAAATCCTCAAAGAAAGTGTGGTGAAAACACTTGAAGCTGTTGGCCTGGGGAAGACTTTATGAAGACTTCCAAGGCAATTGCAACAAAAATAAACAAATGGGACTTAATTAAACTGAATAGCTTCTGTACAGCTAAGGAAATAACAACCAAACCAAATAGACAACCTACACAATGAGAAAGGATATTTACATATTTTGAATCAGACCAAAGCTTGATAACTAGGATCTACAGAGAACTCAAATTAATCCGCATGAAAAAAGCCAACAATCCCATGTATCAATGGGCAAGAGAGATGAATTGAACCTTCTCTAAAGAAGACAGATGAATGGCTAACAAACATATCAAAAAATGCTCATTGTCCCTTCTTATTAGAGAAATGCAAATCAAAACCACCCTGAGATATTATCTAACCCCATTGAGAATGTCCCATATCACAAAATCTCAAAACTGCAGATGCTGGTGTGGATGTGGAGAGAAGGGAATACTTTTACACTGCTGGTGGGACTGCAAACTAATGCAACCTTTTTTTGAAGGAAGTATTGAGAACCCTCAAAGAACTCAAACTATACTTCCTATTTGATCTTGCAACCCATTACTGGGCATCTACCCAGAAGAAAAAAATCCATTTACCATAAGGACATTTGTACTAGACTGTTTATCACAGCTTAATTTACAATCGCCAAAATGTGGGAACAATCTGAATACCCAACAAACCAGAAATGGACTAACAAGCTGTGGTATATGTTTACCATGGAATATTATTCAGCCATTAAAAAAGATGGAGACTTTACATTTTTTGTATTAACCTGGATGGAAGTGGAACACATTATTCTTAGTAAAGTATAACAAGAATGGAGAAGCAAGACTCCTATGTACTCAATTCTGATATGAGGACAATTAATGATCTAGTACATAGTGGGGGGTTGTGGAAGGGGAGAGAAGAGAGAAGGACGGGGGTGGGGGGTCATGGTGTGTGTACACATTTTGGGAGTGGGACACAATTATAAGAGGGTGTTTAACAAATGCAATCAATATAACCTGGTTCTTTGTATGAATGAATCCCCAACAATAAAAAAAAAAAAAAGTCTAAACCTCCATATCTATCCAAATTAGGATGGTTTCTGGATCTCTCTCTCAAGAAGATTATTAAAAAAATTCAGACATAAAAAAATGCTTATCCTTTTTTTTGTTTGTAGAGACAGAGTTTTCTCTTTATCATCCTCGGTAGAGTGCCGTGGCATCACACAGCTCACAGTAACCTCCAACTCCCGGGCTTAGGTGATTCTCTTGCTTCAGCCTCCCAAGTAGCTGAGACTACGGTGCGTGCCACAATGCCTGGCTATTTTTTTGTTGCAGTTTGGCTGGGGCCGTATTCGAACCCACTACCCTGGGTATATGGGGCTGGTGCCCTACACACTGAGCAACAGGTGCTGCCCAATGCTCATCATCTTTAAACATCAGAGAAATGCAAATCAAAACCACTTTGAGATATCATCTAACTCCCATAAGAGTGGCTCACATAACAAAATCCCAAAACTATAGATGTTGGTGTGGATGTGGAGAAAAGGGAACACTTCTGCACTGCTGGTGGGAGTGTAAGCTAATATTCCCCCCCTTTTTTCTAATAAAGGAAGGGCTTTATTTCAGCCAGTGGAGCAAATGGCATAGAAGGATTCAAAATGGCCATACTCTAATATGTCCCTTTTGGAAGGAAGTATGGAGAATACTCAGGGATCTAAAAGTAGACCTGCCATTTGATCTTGCAATTCCTGTACTAGGTGTATATCCAAAAGACCAAAAATCACTTTATAACAAACATGTTTGCACCAGATTGTTCATTGCAGCTCAATTCATAATAGCCAAGTCATGGAAGAAGCCCAAGTGCCCATTGACCCATGACTGGATTAATAAATTGTGGTGTATCTATATTATGGAATATTATGCAGCCTTAAAAAAGATGGAGACTTTACCTCTTTTATGTTTACACGGATGGAGCTGGAACTAATCCTACTTAGTAAAGTATCTCAAGAATGGAAGAAAAAATATCCAATGTATTCAGTACTATAATGAAACCAATTTACAACTATTGACACTTTCATATGAAGAATAGATCACAATTATGGCCCAAGATGAAGGAGGGAAGAGGGCGGGTAGAGAGGGAAGCAGGGAGGTCAGATTGAGGGAGGGTGAATGGTGGGATCACACCTATGGTACATAATGCAAGGGTACATGCTGGATCGACTAGTATAGAGTATAAATGTCTTAACACAATAGTTAAGTAAACAATATGAGGTATATATTAACCAGTGTGATGTAAGCATTCTTCATTCTGTGTGGAATCAGCATATTGTACTCCATAAATGCATTAATGTTTACATCATCTATGTGTTTATGATTTAATAAAAAAAAAAAATTCAGAGAGCAGAAAGGGCCTGCAGTCCTCATCTGTAGTTTAAAGGGACATGAAGCCAAGAGAAGCCTGGAGCTGCAGGGCTGCAGGTGTCCTGTGGGCCTGGGCCTATTTCCAGGGCTCCGCTTGCTCGCCCTGGTGCTGTCGGGGTTTGCTGTGTTGCTCTCCAGGAGAATGGCCAGGAAGGAAGTTTACCTTTTACTGAGCAGATGCATGACGGGCTATATGGGAGACCAGACGAGACCTAGTTCCTGGTCCTCAGGTGGCTTGTGGAGTGGTCGCGGTTGAACTGGTGTGGGGGTGAAGTTCTGGGATCAGCTCTGAGTGATACCGGGGATCTTCTCAGTGCCCCCCTCCTGTGCCTCCTTCTTTCCCTGTTCCTGCTATATGCGTCCAGCATTTTCATCTTCATGCATAGAATTTCTTAGAGTATGTCTGCATGGACATGTATGAATAGTGCAGTCTCTCTCTACCTCCAGCCCTGAGACAGGGGGAAGTTTCCTTCCACAAGAATTTCTATATGCAGATACAAGCACACCTGAGTATGTGTATCTCCTGCAGTCACCTGTTGGGGTCTCTGAGAGGCAGGTGCCAAGATGCGGGGGGGAAAACTGTCTATCAAGGATGAAAGCCACTCTTCAAAGAGGGATGAGCCTTTCAGACTTTCACCAGAGGTTAGTGGCTTTGAGTGAAACTTAAAAATTAGAGGATGAGGAATAGAGGGACTTGGACGATGTGGGCTCACCGATGAGCTTCATAGGCCTGGCCACCTCCTCGCCCGGGGGGCTCCCACTTTTCACCTAGCACCCCTGCTGTGCAGCTCTGGGGCTGTGGGCTAGGTCTGGGTGTTGGTCAGAGTGCAGGCACCTGTTAGCCCAGCTCGCTCAGCTTCTGCATTTTCACCTCCCCATGGGGTGGATCTGGAACCCTGCCCTTCACATCTTCACTCCTGGGTGCTCAACTTGAATAGGGTCAAGTCCTTTGAAGGCCCTTGTGGAAGTGATGGAACAAATGAGCAATTTGAACAGACTCTGGTGCTGAGGCAAGGCCCCCCAGGAGAGACCTCAGCCTCATTCACGAGTGAGACATTTTCCCTCCCCCAGCTCCCTGTGAACCCTGCTTTTTAGACATGAATATCAGAGATTGCTGTGAAGGGATTTGTGAGGGTATCCACCTGCTTTCTCATTCAGTTTTATTCTGTGTGATATTCTAGAGCTATTAGTTTTGAATGGTTGATGAAAGCCCAGATCGAGTGTGAGCTTTTTAGTCCACCGTGGCATGTGGGTGGTGCACGGGCTAATTTGGAAGAACAC
>CAUYON010035418.1:0-16805 GCA_963573935.1 Arctocebus calabarensis
ATTTCACCAGGAATTCTGAATCCAGCTGCATGTGTCCTCTAAGCAACAGAGGAAACATTCTTAGATCATCCAGGCGCCGCAGGCCACCTCCATGGAGAAGCCAGAAAGCCCACTGCCTTCACAGAGCTGGAACCGGAGCCACAGGAGCACTTGGCTGCCCCCCACCCCGCATCCTGCCACCGCCGCATCCATCAGCACCTGGTTCCCGCCTGCCAGAGAGGCTGGCCTGAGGTGGCACCGGTGCAGCTGGCAGAGGGGCAGCCGGGATGGCAACTTCAGGGACTGATGTCTACATTTTCAATCTCAATAGAAGATTGGAAAAGTAATTTTTTGGAAAAACTAATTTTTTGGAAAAGTTGTATGTCCTCTTCATGGAGATGAAGCTCTTTAAATCTAAATTGGAACTCCTTTTGCATCTTTTCCAGTGAATCCACACATGTTTTGTTTGGGAATGCAAGCAATGGTTTTTCCGCTAACATTTTGTGGGCCTGGGGTGAGTCCACTGCTAAACAGGACAGGCAGCAGAGACAAAAACACCTGCCAGCGGGATAAAATTCTTCAGTGGGCCACATGTGGCCAGCGGGCCGTAGTTTGAGGACCCCTGGTTTAAAGTATTATAGCTGGCCAGGTGCAGTGGCTTATACCTATAATCCCAATACTCAAGGAGGCCAAGGTGGATTTCTTGATACCAGTTCAGAATAAGCCTGGGCAACACAGGAAGACCCTGTCTTTAAGAAAAGAAAGAAAAAGAAAAAATTATTTAGGTGTGGTGGCTCATGCCTATGTCCCAGCTACCTGGGAGGCTTGGGCAAGAGAATCACTTGAGCCCAGGAGTTTGAGGTTATAGTGAGGTGTGATCATGCCACTATACTTCACCATAGGTGATAGAGACCTTATGTCTTTAAAACAAACATATTAGAGAGCATGTTATTTTTTAATGCAATTATATTCTTAGATTTTAAAAGCAAATTTGGTAATATTTTAGTACTTATTTTCTATCTTATCACAATCTGTATATTTAGTTTTTATTTCCATTTTTTTGTTTGTTTGTTTATTTTGTTTTTTTTTTTAAACCGATGCTTGCTATGTCACCCCGGCTGGAGAGCATAGTGTTCGCTGTATCCCCAGACACCTAAGTTCAAGCAATCCTCCTTCCTCAGGCTCCTAAGCAGCTGGACCTACATGTGCATGCCAGCATGCCTGACTAATTTTTTTCTGTTTTTTTGTGGAGACCAAGTCTTACTCTTGCTCAGACAGGTCTTGAACTCCTGAGGTTCAAACTGTCCTTCTGCCTTGGCCTAGGATTACAGGCATGAGCCACTGTGCCCATCCTAGCTTTTACTTTTTATACAGGATTATGTTAAGTCTTATCAAAGATTTGGAAACCACAAAATTGCATGGATTATAATTGAAGATTAAAATTAAAATTCCCAAGGGAATTTTATAGTCCAGTTTTGCTCTGAGAGGTTAGACAGAGTATTGGGAGACCATTACTACTACTGATTGCTCACCTATACAATTACCAATTTTTAATTGATGATAAAGAGATTCTTCTCTACCCCTAAACCTTATTTGAAGGAAAATCTAATGATTAATACTAGTTAATTTTCTCTGAATGTCTGTCTTTTCTACCACTTCATGTTCTTTTTATGTGCAGTGATAAATCTCAATCTGGATTCCATATGGAAAATTGGGACCTTTGCATCTAAGCCACATCACAAATTGATCCAATTATATTTTACTGTAGTGTGAGAAAATACAGAATATTTATACAGTGCACCTTCTTGCACATATATGCAGCTTCCTAAATTTAGTGAGACAGTCTCTTTAGTAAGAATGTATTTAAAGTCTTAACATTTTTATTTCCTATCACTGCCATCGCAGTTTTTCCCTATTGCCAAATAGAGTAGTCTTCTGAATTTTATGTGTAAGAGTTACCAGTTTTAACAATTTAATGTATGATCACAAATTCTGGGAAAAACACCAATTTGATGTGGTTTACCTAAAAAACAATCATAAACTTAAAAATCACTAAATTGTAAAAAATCCTCTTTCTAGAGAAATAAAAACAGAGATAGGTTTCCCTTGTTTGTACATTGTTGATAAAATTGTAAGTACTGTATTTGGTAGAACAATTTTATAAACCTCTTATTAACTCCAATTACTTTATTCAGAAAAAGCCGTATTAAACAATCTCTTCTAAACTTTTTAATGTTTTTGGTCATTTCCACTATAATCTTTCTGTACCTTTTTTTGGATGAGAACTATAGTTATTTGCCTTTTCTTATTTTATTTCTTTATTCTCTCTTTTTTTTTAAAGACAGAGTCTCAAGTTATTGCCTTGAGTAGAGTGCCTTGGCATCAGAGCTCACAGCAACCTCTAACTCCTAGGCTCAAGTGATCCTCTTGCCTCAGTTTTTTTATTTTTAATAGAGATAGGGTCTTGCGTTTTGCTCAGGCTGACCTCAAACCCATGAGCTCAAACTATCCAACCACCTCAGCCTCCCAGAGTGCTAGGATTACAGGCGTGAGCCATTGCGCCCAATCTGCCTTTTGTTATTTTAGTTGTCTACTTGGAACCAGTCCGTTACTAGGCTATGACTTCTACCTTCAGACTCATTCTTTGCCTCTTTTAAATGAACTGATAAAACTTCTGTCTTGATTTTAGAATTTTATAAGTTATAACCTAGTTTACCTTCCTAAATAAAGTAATTAAAAAAAAAAAGTTATATCATTTAAGTTTTGGGCAATAGGAAGACAAATTCTAACAATTAATGTGGTTCTCTAAGTTCTCTGCCTACCGGTTTTAGTTCTTTTCTTGAGTGTGATATAAAATAGGCCTAATTTAAATACAGCAGTGGTAATTAGTGTCTGTATTTGGAGCTAAATATCTTAATTTCTTTTAGCATTTATATTCATGACACCAGATTGCCTTTTTCTGGACATTGTAGTTTATCAGTGCTGCTCCATACTGGTTTAGTTTTAAATTGTTTGCACAATTATTATGCTTTCTCATGTATGCTTGGTTCCCCACATCAAAATCTCTGGTGCTTTCACAGGATCTGTTTTCAGTTAGCCCACCCCATTTCCTCCCTGTGTTAACTCATTCATTCTATGTTCTATTTTGTTTGTTTGTTTGCTTTTATGTTGTTTTTTCTTAAATTTACCAAAAATCCTGTTAGTTCTACATATAACTAACTGTCTCTCAAGACTACTTCTCTCTACATCCTTCATCCTGCCATATGCAGGCATACGTACTTTTTGACAACCCTCCTGAATTTGGTTCATGGTTCATTTTAACTTTTTCACCTCATTCTTATCTGTGTATTGATAATACACACGTGCATTTTAATAACAATTAGCATTTGGTCAGGTGAGGTGGCTCTCATCTATAATCCTTACACTCTGGGAGTTTGAGGGTGGAGCATTACTTGAGGTCAGATGCTTAAGGTCAGTCTGAGCAAGAGCTAGACTCCATCTGTACAAAAAATAGAAAATTAACAGGAGAGGTGGCACATACCTATAGTTTCAGCTACTCAGGAGGTTAAGGCAGGAGGATCGTTTAAGCCTAAGAGTTGCAGTGTGCTCCGATCATGCCAGTGCACTCTAACCGGGGCAACAAAGCCACACCCTATCTCAATTAAAAATTTTTTTTTTAATTAAAAGTTTATATAGTTATTCACTTAGAAATACTTACTGAGCAGCTAACACGTGTTAGATGCTATATTAAACAGCTTTTATATTTGAGCAAGATTTTTCGTAATGCAGAAACATTAAAGCACTTAGGTAATGTAATAAAAATAGCTTATAAAAGAGTCCCAGAGGAGATGAGCTACCAAAAGGGAAATTGGAGTTTTCATTCTAACTGTATTTTTTGTAGCTTTCTAAAATACTTCACAGATAATACTTACTTAATTGTTAAGAAGTTCCTGTAGTTTAGGCTGGGCATATTATAGGTGAAGAACCAAGATTTGTGAGGAGAGGTGGTTGATGGGTAAATATCACTGCACAAAGTAAAGATAAAACTCATTTCATGTCCTTGCTCTGTCTCTCATTTACTATGTGGATTTAGATGAAATAATTTCATCTTTCTTTGTATTAGTTTCAGGTCTATACTTGGATACAAATCAGTTGTGCTATCTTAGTTTTGGGGTTGTGGCTGTGCATTGGGACAACTCTACTCACCCTTTGCTCATCCATTGTTTCTCTCTTTTCATTATATATATCACATAGTACTTTTATTTGCTTTGCATATATTGTCTCCTAGAATGCCGTATCTTAATGAGCCAGCTCTATAGATCCCAATGGCTAAAGCTTAACATTTATTTCCACCCCTGCATCTGCTGGACAGGTGATAGTATTTTAAGTATGCTATTATGGCATCTTCACATCTCTGTTGCTGCTGGGAACCAAATTCTCTGTTTGGTCTAATCTGAGATTTGACCTTAGTCTGGAGATAAGTGTAAGAGACATAAGGGAGATAAGTGTATACATGTATTATGAGGAGGACTACTAGCATTGCCCTTAAGGCACCTTATTTGAGGTTTCTATATACTCTTGTAGCAAAAGGTAGGGTTGAGAATAAACATACCAGCCCACCAAAAAAGGGGCATGATTCATGTTTCAGACTAATAAATTCAGAGGTGACTAGGAGTTCAAGATTTCTAGCTTTATCTACCCAGTTATCTTTTAGACTTCACTTCTTTCATGTCATGGCTTGATTTTGGTATAGGAGATTTGCCTAGGTTGCAGTCTTAAATTCTGCCACTCTTAAAGTTGAGTACTGGGACTGGTCTTCCTTTAATCAGTTCTCTACATGCAAGAGATAAAGGTCTCTTTAAATGTGTGACCAAGGAGGCCACATTTGCTTTGAACTGGTAATTAAATAGCCTGAGCCTATCATTTTCTCTTTAGCATTTCAGGGACACTTAGTATCAGCCAATTCCAGTTTTTATAGTTGCTGTTCACCCTGCTCCCTCAAACTTAAGACTGTTGTACAAGCTAATGCATGTCTACTTTAACCAACCAGCAAAAATACCCTGCTATATTCTATGTCAGGAGCTATCAGTACTTCACCTACCACCATTGGGTTCTTCCTCACATTAGTCCAGCCTTCAAGGAATTCAAACCCAGCATTGTGTTGTTGAAGTCTGCCTCCTAAGACCACTTTGGCACTGACTGTCCTAGGTCATATTCCCTAGATCCCAAGCCTGAGTCAGGGATTTGGAGGTAGTGATATATTGAGGTTTGTAATCTCAAGAGTAGCCTCAAAGAAAGTGAAGAAAGTATGCTAGAACAGGAAAATGTGGTCTCGGGAAAAGTCTAGTCTCAGCCTGATTTCGCAAGGACCTTTGGAGAGTAAGTCGCACCTCTGAGTTTACCCTATCCAGAGGCAAGGAGGATGGACTGTTTTTACTCTTTTTTCTCAACCAGCTGTGGGCCTCAGCCTTACAGAGGGGAAGAGAGTAGATAGAAGAGGAAAAATATATAAACTCCTGGAGATCTCTGTGCTAGATGGTTCTTGCTAGCCATGGTCAGTTCTTCAGAGAAAATTGCATGTATGAACCATTTGCTGTCAACACACACAGAGGCTAAAAAATTAGCCCAGTAAAGGGAATCTGGGTAGGGCATCAATAGCATTTGCCATATATACCTCAGCTTCTTCCCATGTGCTAGAGACTTACCAGAAATTATCATGCCATCATAGCATATCTCATAATGGGCTAGAGCTGATTTGAATTAGCTGGCAAGAGACTATTAGGTGTTTCTCTTCATAAATGAGTTCAGTGACATCTCATTGGTAGCTTAATATTAGCCATGAAGGGGCAATTTACATTATAGAAATTTGCAAATGCAGCAATTTAAGGCCCAATTCCTTGAGCCGATTGTTAAAGCTTTTATCAGAATACTCCCACATTTAATCCCTATGACAATTTTATAAGTGAGAAACCTGAGTATCGGAGTGATTAATCTACTTCCTTATCATGCATGTAGCTAATTATGTAGAATTGGAAAGAAAGTCTAGTTTTGTCTAATTCCACAATTTAGACTTGTACACATTGCTTCTTTGGGGGGGATACATAGTTCAGTCACCGTTGAATCCTTTGAGAGAATTGTCTAGATTGATCCTGAGTGTGCTTTGATCACCAATATATACTCCAAGTTAATGACTTTATTAAAGATATTCTACTAGTAAATAGCATCCCCAGGACTCTTCAGTTTATCATTTTGCCTCTGTTTTAAACATTCTTCTATTTCTGTTTTCCTAACTGTTCTCTCTGGAATGTGAATTATATCCAGTGAATATTTGTTATATGAATGAATGATGACCCTTTAATATGAAATTAGGTTTTCTAGAATTATTCAGTAATTACATAAAGAGCAAATAAGTATATCTTTCTCTAATTATAATCATAGTAAAAATTCTAAGTGCCATAGGATAATATGGAAGAGATTGCATGGTAAGTCAGATTTGACAAGTTTTTTTAAATAGATATACCTTACTCAAAACTAATTAGGGGTTTTAGTGCGTATTTTATGAAACATAAATACAGCACAGACTGGGCAATTGCTAGGTCCTATCTTCTGTTGAATTATAATATGAAGTAAGTTAAATCATTAAGCTAACATTTATGTTAGTCTTCATATAAACTTAAAAATTGTTTTAACACCTATGACATGGAATTGATCACTTCTGTTGTGTTTTCATTTGTATTTATGAAGCAAGGGGAAGTCAGGCTGAAGTGTTTGAAAGCTCTACAGAGTTTATATACCAATAGAGAATTATTCCCCAAATTGGAGCTATTCACCAATCGATTCAAGGTAAGCATTAAGAATGGTGAGCTTATTTTATTTTTTACTTTACAAATGGCAGTTATAGCTACTTTAGCAAATGACATTACCATAACAAGTATTTAGTTCATGTTCTTTACTACATATTCTTTAATTAAACCCATACAAAATAAATCAATTAATCTCTCCTTTGCAAAAGATATTACCAACATGATTTCTTATTTATTGCCTTTGAAAGAAGGCCCTCCTGCTTAAACTAAAACTTTCTTTATATATAGATTTTTACAGTAATTTTTATATTGATTTTGTAAGCTAAGATTTACCTGTTGCAGTGTGAGGGAGTACCAGTTGATGAGAAAGATTTTACACTATATCCACTTGTACTAACAACCCTTTTGTGTGAGTAGGACTCTGATAATAATACAGTTTCAAGAGTAAAGCCTTTTTGGCTCAGTGCCTGTGCCTCAAGTGGCTAAGGTACCAGCCACATACACCTGAGCTGGCGGGTTCAAATCCAGCCCAGGCCTGCCAAACAATGACGACGGCTGCAACCATTGTGGCAGGCACCTGTAGTCCCAGCTACTTGGGAGGTAGAGGCAGGAGAATCACTTGAGCCCAGGAGTTGGAGGTTACTGTGAGCTATGATGCCAAGGCACTCTACCCAAGGTGACAGCTTGAGGCTGTGTCTCAAAAAAAAAAAAAAGAGTAAAGCCTTTTAGTTAACCTACTGTTAGTGCTGCGTTTATGTCTCAGGATACATTGTACATTACCTTAATTACTATTCTGTTAATAGTTGTCTTAAAACTTTTTTTCAGGATCGCATTGTATCAATGACACTTGATAAAGAATATGATGTTGCTGTGGAAGCTATTAGACTGGTTACTCTGATACTTCAGTAAGTGTAATATCTGTTAATAATTGAATCTCTCGATATTTTAGTGGCATTTTCCTGGCATTGTTAATGTCTTACTTATATATTAATGTTTACTTTTTAAAATCACTTTAGGTTATACTTTTAATAAAGTTTAAGATTAGGTTAAGAACAAAGTATTGTTTGTTTTCGTGGGTTTTTTTTTTAATTAAATCATAGCTTTGTACATTAATGCAATCATGGGGTACAATTCGCTGGCTTTATATACGATTCGAAACATTTTCATCAAACTGGTTAACACAGCCTTCACGGCATTTTGCTAGTTATTGTATTAAGACATTTATATTCTACACCTAGTAAATTTCACCTGTACCCTTGTAAGATGTACCATAGGTGTGGGCCCACCAATTACTCTGCCTCCACTACTCCCCCTCTCCCCTTCCCCTTTGTTTTTGGGCTATAATTGGGTTATAGCTTTCATAAGAAAGCTGTGAATTGGTTTCATAGTAAGACTGAGTACATTGAATACTTTCTCTTCCATTCTTGAGATACTTTGCTAAGAAGAATATGTTCTGAGATTGATTGTTTTTAATATTCAAATATAGATTTTTTAAAAATAGTCGAATCTTAGTTTATATCCTAGAGTCAGATCTGTCTCTGGCAACATTTTGTATAGGCCTATCTAATTTGTACATTGGTGTCAGAGTGTGCAGTTTTATCCATAATTTGGTTGAATTGAAAAATAAATCATTGCCACGATCTATGAAGTACAGTAGCAGATTTGTGGTGTGAAAAATTAGATATATTTCATTAACACAGTGGAAATTTTCACTGTGGGAAAGTAGCAGAGATCCTGCCTAATCTCTGAGGTGAGCAACCTGTTCCGTTTCAGTGCAGTTTTTAGTTTATAGGCAGAACAACATTGGGGAGGTAATCTTGTTTTTTGTTGTTTTTTTTTAAGGTGATAATTTTCCATACTACAGATAGAATGAACTACAAATTCAGTGAAAAAAAATATGAAATAATGGGCTCAGCACCTATAACACAGTGGTTACAGTGCCAGCCTCATATATCAAAGGTGGCAGGTTCGACCCCGGCCCGGGCCAGCTAAACAATAGCAACTAAATGCAGAATATAAATGTCTGAACACAATAAGTAAGAAAACATCATGAAGGCTATGTTAACCAGTTCAATGAAAATATTTCCAATGGTATATAAAACCAGTACATTGTACCCCATGATTGCATTAATGTACACAGCTATGATTTAATAAAAAAAAGAAAAAGGTGCCTGTAGTCCCAGCTACTTGGGAGGCTGAGGCAAGAGAATCGCTTAAGCCCAAGAGTTTGAGGTTGCCATGAGCTGTGATGCCACAGCACTCTATCAAGGCTGATACAGTGAGACTGTCTCAAAAAAAAAAAAAAAGAAAAAGAAAAGAAAGAAAATATGAAATAATGGGCTGGAGTCTAGGATAATATAAATTTGCCATTTCATATTTGTTATGTAAAAAGCTAGCACATTTTATTATATTTCTTAAATCAATTCCACAGGTGTGAAAATTATTATATAAGTAACGTGATTGCACTATGAGTAATATGAAAATTCATAGCCAAAATCCGTTTTAAGCACTGGTCTTTATTTTTCAAACTCTACTTCCTGAGCATTTATAAATATATATTTTAAATTGCATGGAATGTTTACAAAGTGCTGATCACACACACTTTCCTTCAAAGTTTTGCATATAGATTAGCCTGAGGTCGCTTGAAGGTAGCAGTTTTGATAGCTATATTTTAAAATATATCAGGTGTATATATGTGCTCCAAGAGAGATATTACATTATAATTGAAAAAAGATTGTTTGGGATTCTGCGTTTGCCTGTCTTTGTTGAGTCATTTGATGAGCTTTTTCTCCCGTGCTGACTTGGGTGCGCACATCTGCAAGTGAGTGAGTGTGAAGATCAAGTGGCCGGTCTCTGCTGCTTGTCTGACCTGGCTGTGATGGAATGGCCTCTTCTTGTACTTTCAGTGCAGAAGAGGTTCTCCAAGGCACCCTATTGCCATCAAAGGGAACTTGGAAAATATCCAAATGTCTTTCTCACTGTAGCATGGCCCACATAATGAAATGTCTCACCGCTTCCTTCAGGCCCTTATTTTCCCTCCGCCTGAGGGGACTCAGCTCATGCTCAGCAATCTTTATGCACTTGCGTCTCAGTCCCTTCCCCAGGGTCCCCCTGCCTGCTCCACACATACCTCTGCTCAAGAGCCTCTTCAGGTGGGACTGTCTGGGTTATATTTCAATGAACAACCATTGAAGTTTTTTGGCTCCAGTGGAATTTCATATTTCTTTTTCTCCTGGTCGTACATCTTCTCATGAGATGGTGTCTGCTTATATTTCAACAAAATTGAATGTATTTAAGAGTCCAAATTAGAGACACTAGATAGCCTCCCAAATCTGGGCTTCGTTTGGTCTTTAACCTATAAAGCAAGCACGTGTTTTTCTTCATCCTAAAGCACGGGAGGCTGAGACTAGGTAGATTTTTTGCTCCTTAACTCCTAAAACCAGCATCTGTACAATACTTTTTCACTTCCTTTGAGGGAAGCTTATTCTTTATCCTCTGTGCTCCTTTCATCTGTCATCACTGTCTGTGCAAGTTGAGCTGGTTTTACTTTTCACTCCTTCATAATAGCTGTCACTATTCCCAGAGTCTACTGTTTTAACTCGGAGAAAGACACTACGGTTAATTGATACCTGAGACAGGAACAGATGCTTTTCACTAGGCTGTGTTAGCTTCTCTTTTCAAAGTTCTCATGAGGTCTAGCCACAACTTCCTAATAGCATAAGAGTGGCCTTGTAACCCTTACTCTATCTTTTTATTCTGAGCCCAGTTCTTTTCTAACAATATAGCTTCCCGCACACCCTGGGGAAAAAAAGTGAACGTGTTGCCTGCCGTCCAGCATTATGAAGTGAAAGGCACATTCTTACATCCCCCAAATAATTGACATGACCTTGAAAGAGCAGAAGGAAGGAATTTATATGAAGCATCTGCTGTGTGCCATACACTGAGCCGGGGGATTTTTCATGTTAAGCATTATTATTATTATTTTTGGAGATGGGTCTTGTTTGCTCTGTTGCCCAGGCTAGATGGCAGTGGGATCATCATAGCACACTGCAAACTTCCACTCCTGGCTCACATAGATCCTTCTGCCTCAGCCTCCTGAGTAGCTGGGACTACAGCTGCACACCCTCACACTTGGCTAATTTTTCTATTTTTAGTAGAGATAGGGTCTTGCTTTTGCTCAGACTGGTCTCATACTCCTGAGCTCAAGTGATCGTCCTACCCCAGTCTCTCAGGTGCTAGGATTACAGGCATGAACCACCATGCCCAGTCATGTGGTGGCTCTTTACAACAAAGATAGACAAAATTTTTCTGTGAGGGGCCAAATAGTCAATATTTTTGGCTTTGTGGGCCATAAGGTCTCTGTCCCAACTACTGAAGTCTGCTACTTTAATGAGAAAGCAATTAAAGACATTATATGAACAAACGGAAGTATCTGGGTTCCAATAAAACTTGCCAGCAGGCTGGATTTGGCCCAACGGCCATAGTTTGCCAACTGTTACGTTATGTCAGCCCTATGCACTGACATCATTAATCCCATTATAGAGATTAGGAGTTGAAACCCAGAAATGACAAATTTGTGTCTAGTGCCCCACACCAAAGCCATGTTGATGTGCCAATCCAGTCTCTGGGTGTGGCTTTCCCACGGGTCTTCCTGTTCGGTTGTATTTATCATTCCTTTTCAGTCATTGCTCAATATTCCTGTCAACGTTCACTGTAGGCTTTGGTTGATGGCTTAAAATCATCTTATACTATAGCCCCTTGTTATCCTGTGGGATAACGACCAGTTGTAAATCCCACCCAGCTTGAACTCTGTTAGCACATGGATGCACCTGCTCTGTCTTTGGAATCCTGAACCCTGATTGTTGAACCTTGAGCTTTCTTCCATTTCCCACTTAATCTGCACTTTGTCCCCATTGCAAACTCTTTTGCTTTGCTTATTCCACTCTGGTTTTTACTGAGTTGAGACCCCCTGGAGACATTGCTTGATCATTTCCTACTTGGACGGTAAGTGATAAGTCATTAACTGGGCTTCCGCTCTTTGTTCTCTCCTGCACCCCAATTCTAATCCATTCTCGATTTAGACAACAGAATGACCTTTTCAGAACCCACCTCTCTGAGGGTCACTCCTAAATTAAAATGTTCAGTGTTTCCCCAGTGCCTGCATTCCGGTTCCAACGCCTGCGCATTGCATTCACGATCTCCTGTCCAACCTCATGCCTCACCACTCCTCGAACACAGTGTGCCACCTCCTTCAAGGGCCAGCCCTGCCTGAAGACTGTGCTCTGCGGCTTGCAGGTTATTCAGAGCACACAACACTGGCTGTGTGAGTTCAGAGGGGACATCTTGGTTTCTAGTTTGGACAAGGACGCCCTCTATGTCTTGCAGTCTAGCTGCGGCCACATCTACACTCACATGGCACAGTCTGCTCCCCTTGACCTGGAACACTCTGCTCCTTTTCTGTCCTTCCTTACGCTTCAGCACATCTGTCACTTTTGCCATGTGTGCTGACCCTCCCCTGTGCTTTCTCCTACGTCTCTCTTCAGCCTCATAATCTAATGGTTCTGTCTGTGCTAGGCTCAGGCCACATCTTTTATCTTAAATTGAAGAAGCCCAAGAGCCCATGGATCCATGAATGGATTAATAAACTGTGGTACATGTATACCATGGAATATTATGCAGCTTTAAAGAAAGATGGTGACTTTTCCTCTTTCATATTTACATGGATGGAGCTGGAACATGTTCTCCTTAGCAAAGTATCTCTAGAATGGAAGAAAAGTATCCAATGTATACACCCTTAATATAAAGCAAATTTGTATCTTTCAAGTGAAGGCTACAACCCAATTATTGCACAAGAAGACAGGGAAAAGGGAGAGGAAGGGAAGGGGAGGGAGAGGGTGGGGGGAGAGAGGATAAAGGGTGAGATCACACTGTGGTGCATATTTGAAGGGTCAGGAGAAAACTTCTAAATACGGATCAAAACTGTTTTCACATAGTAAATGAGAAAATCTCATGAATAGAGGTTGTTATGTCAATCAGGTTGATGAAAATATCTCAGATTGTATGTGAAGCCCGCACACTGTACCCCATGACTGAATTACTGTACACAGCTATGATTCAATAAAAAAAAAAAATGTGTCACTTTACAATGAGAAAAGGTCCACAGAGAAAGAGGACTAATGCCTATCGGCCTTCTGTACAGACAGTACATATGCTGAGAATGAGATGCTCCTGGTATTTATCAGTTTTTGCATTAGCAGAAATACTGTTTTCCTGAAGTTAACTATCATGTCTACAAACCATACCCAACACGTTAAAGCTATTCGCATCCTCCACTTGAAGTCAATCTTTTATGCCGGATTTCCATCCACCACTCAGTTGTGTAAACCCTAATTTTGGGCATACTGCCAGTAATATATCAATGTGAATCATTTCTCTTGCCATTGTGAGTTTATCCAATTGTCCTCTTTTTTGTTTCACTTAAGAAAAACCTATTGTTTTTTTTTAAAAAAGAAAACAATAGGTGGCAATGTATGCATGACTTTGTCAGGAAATCTGTTGTTCTTGATGCATTGTATTTTTGCTGTTATTTATGTACCTTCTCAGTCCCTAGCTGCTCAAAAGTAATACTTCTCACTTATTCAGCTCATTCCGTATTGGTCAGTTTCCTCTATCCTGCTCTTCTCACTCTTCTGTGCCCCATATTCATATGTAAATTAAATCAACCTTCTAATGTTCTTAAAAGTGTTTAGATAATGTACCTGAATCAAACAGAATATTTGCAAAACCTGTCACTAATATTTTGAGTTTCTACTCTAGTGTCTAAGGGCTGAAAGGAGAATTCATATTATCTATTAACAAGTATGCACTAAGTGATAGGTATTATGTCTGGCTTCTGATTAGGTATTAATCTTGAAATATTGCCCTTTAATAGGCAGATTACAGCACATATATCTCCTGAAAATATATTGACTATGATAGATTTAAATAATTGATTAACTAAACATTAAGGCAAATTGCTTCACAGACCATTTCTTCCATTTTGTAGAGAGTACCTGGCTCAGTATTTGAAAATTATCTGACTTTTTGTCATGTACAGCATAGTTTCATATTATGTAGAAAATATGATGTTACATAAATTCTATTTACAATTATTTCTCTGTGTCTTAATTCCCATGGTAAAGAATATAACCCATTGGCTTCTTCTTACTGTCACTTATTAACATATGTAACAATAGTGGGTGATTACCTTGTGCTAGCCATCGGGCATAGAAGGTAAACCAGATATGCACTTGAAACAAATAGTGATGCAATATAAGAAGAAATCAGATACTAAGAATGAAAGTTCTGTTATTTCATTACGAAACCCAGATGCAAAACCATCCACATATATCCATCAGACCTTTGACAAAGCAGACAACAATATACATTAGGGAAAAAAAGCCTATTCAATAAGTAGTGCTGGGAAAATTGGATAGCCACGTGCAGAATGAAACAGAATCCCTATCTCTCGCCACTCACACTCACAAAAGTTAATTCTAGACAGATAAATGACTTGAGTGTAAGGCATGAAACCCTATCAAAATGTAGTAACACATTCTATAAATTGACTTACAAAAAGAATTTATAATGAGACCCCAATTCAATTACAGCAACAATGAAAATATGTCGATAAATAAATAAGGTTTGATTAAATTAAAAACATCTGGACATGTAAGGAAATAATCAACAGAGCAAATAAACAATCTACAAAATGTGAGAAAACACTTGCAAGCTATATACTCAATAAAGGGCTAATATCCAGAATCTACAAAGAACTCAAGCAAATTAGCAGGGAAAACAAAAATCCCCATTATAAAGTGGGCAAAAGATATGAACAGAAACTTTTTCAAAAGAAGATAAACAAATGGCCAAAAACATATGAAAAAATGCTTAATGATGCTAATCATCAGGGAAATGAAATTGAAAACTATAATGGGATATCACCTTATGCCTCTTAGAATGGCTTTTATCAGAAAGTCCAAAAACAATAGATGCTGACCTGGATCTAGAGAGAAAAGAATGCTACTATACTGTAGATGAGCCTGTGAGTTAGAACAACCTCTACAGAAAACAGTATGAAGATTCCTCAAAGGACTAAAAGTAGACCTAATATTTGATCCAGCATTTCCACTACCAGAGGTTTAAACAAATGAAAATAAGTCATTTTACCAAAAAGACACCTGCACTCAAATGTTTATTGCAACACAATTTGCACTTACAAAGATGTGGAATCAACCCAAGTGCCCATCACTTCATGAGTGAATTAATGAAATGTAGTATATGTAGACTATGTAGACTATGGAGTACTACTCAACCGCAAAAGGATGACTTAACACCTTTTGTAACATCTTGAATGGAACTGGAAACCATTATCCTATGTGAAGTATTTAAAGAATGCAAAAAGCAAACATCACGTGTACTCACTATTAAATCGGAACTGATGAGCACACTTGTACACAGAGAGGAATAAAATTCAGTGGTGTAAAGACATGCAAAGATAAAGCCTTGGGTGTGGGACAAGATAAAGCCTTGGGTGTGGGACAAGATAAAGCTGACCCAGACCTTGGGTGTGGGACAAGATAAAGCTGTCTGGGCTTTCTCATACATGGCGGTGCCAGAAGGTACCATGTGTTTCTCCATGGCCATAACTGTGTGCAGTTATACTACGCTCATGTGGTTACCCCTTGACATGTTGCCACTTCTGTTCCTTTGGGTATAATGATATATGGGACCATCTCCTTGTGCAGATTGTAGATGGCAGAACATAGTGTGGATGATCTACGTAACACAGCTCCCTGGCCTCCAGGAGCTGGATAAGGGCACACTTTCCATGTAAGTAAGCCTCTGTGAGTTGAATAATGTTGCACCTGCCCTCCACGCCTGAGATTCTCTCTGGTCAGTTTGAGTTGGAACATTGGCGTTACAAGTGGAAATCAAGCAGGAGGTGAGGGAGAGGAAAGAATGGACAGAACCCTACCTAACGGGTAAAATAAACACTAATCAAGTGATTGGCACAGGTACAGCAATGCTTCAAACATTATGAAACCAATTCACATAATCTTAAAAGTTTGAAATAAAAGATAAAAATATAAAGACCAGGTGCAGTGGCTCATGTCTATAATCCCAGCACTCTGGGAGCCAAACGTTGGAGGATTGTGTGAGGTTAGGATTTGAAGACCAGCCTGAGCAAGATTAAAAATAGAAAAATTAAGTGGGCTTCACAGCAGGCTGCAGTCTGAGTTGCTCAGGAGGCTGAGGCAGGATGGTTTGATCCCAGGAGTTTGAGGTTGCTATGAGATGGGCTGAGATCAAGGCACTTAGTCTGAGGCAACAGAGGCACTGAGCATCAAAACAATAAAATACAAAATAAAATAACATAAGATAAGGTAAGATAAAATAAATAGAAGAACTAAGTTACATTATGTTCTTCTGGAAATATTAACCTTTATTCCTGCTCTCCATATGCTTTTGTAACAAAACTTTCTATTACTTTCTCATCCCTATTTTGCATCCTAATATTCCATCTGCCCCAGTGGTCAAGCTTCTTACTCCGTGAATTAGAACTTCTCTACCATGATCACAGCAATTTCATGTCCATACGACACCAAAGCATTCAATTTCCAAGTGGTTTCAGTCTTCAAAATGCACTTAGAACAGGAAAAAAACCTAAGAAAAATTTCTGTCATAGAAATTTCATAAAGACTTTGCCCTTTCTGGGCAAGCCACCTGGCCCCTGTCTAGAATGCAAGGGTGACCCCTGGAGGGTGGCCTGTCCCCAGAGGCAAAGGCCTCTTGGGACAGTGACCCCATCAGAGCCCAAAATGGACTGAGAATGCCCGGGGCATACTCTTATGGCTCCAGCTTGTGTCATCACCCCTCAAGAGCCCCAGGTTTGCCTTACAGTGGAGTGCCAGGAGAAAAAACTTCCTTTGGACACTGGAGCAACCTTTTCTGTACTTCTCTCCAATCCTGGTCTTTTATCTC
>CAUYON010035419.1:0-27783 GCA_963573935.1 Arctocebus calabarensis
ATATATATATATATATATATACATATTGTGTGTGTGTGTGTGTGGAGATAGGGTCTCAGTATGATGCCCAGGCTGTTCTCAAACTCCTGGCTTCAAAGAATTCTCCTGCCTTGGCCTCCCAAAGTGATAGGATTACAGGTATAAGCTGCCACACCTGGCCTGACATTTTTAACTTTATTTTTCTACTAGTTTTTTTTTTTTTTTTTTGAGACAGAGTCTCACTTTGTTGCCCTCAGTAGAGTGCTGTGGTGTCATAGCTCACAGCAACTTCAAACTCTTGGGTTCAAGCAATTCTCTTGCCTGAGCCTCCTGAGTAACAGGGACTATAGACTCCTGCCACAATGCCTGGCTATTTTTAGATATGAGTTCTCACTCTGGCTCAAGCTGGTCTCAAACCTGTGAGCTCAGGCAATCCACCCATCTCGGCCTCCCAAGTTATTTTTCTACTATTCATTCCATATTACCTTTAGCTTCTATCAGAACTTCAGCTATTTAGAACACTTCACATGTAGAGCAGGCCAAGCCTTCACCTCTGAATGATTTGAATCTATTTGAATCTATTTTTTTTTTTGTTTGTTTGTTTGTTTGTTTGTTTGAGACAGAGCCTCAAGCTGCTGCCCTGGGTAGAGTCCCGTGATATTACAGTTCACAGCAACCTCCAACTCCTGGGCTTAAGTGATGCTCTTTTCTCAGCCTCTCAAGTAGCTAGGACTACAGACACCTATCACAATGCCTGGCTATTTTTTGGTTGTAGTTGTCATTGTTGTTTAGCGGGCCTTGTTGGATTCGAACCTGCCAGCTCTGGTGTACGTGCCTGGCGCCTTAGCCGCTTGAGCTACAGGTGCTGAGCCTTTTTTTTTTTTTTTGGAGACAGTGGCTCACCCTGTTGCCCAGGTGAGAGTGCTGTGGCGTTGGCTTAGCTCACCGCAACCTCAAACTCCTGGGTTCAAGCAATCCTGCCTCAGCCTCCCGAGTAACCAGGACAACAGGCATCCACCACAACACACAGCTAATTTTTTCTCTAGTAGACACAGGTACAAGTATACTTGCTCAGGCTAGTCTCAAACTCCTGAGCTCAAGGGATCTGCCCACCTCAGCCTCCCAGAGTGCTGGGATTATAGACATGAGCCACCATGTCCCAGCCAGGAATTGAATCTTAAATGAGAATATACCATTGTCCTTTAGAGCCACCTCCAGGTAAAGCTATAATGCTGCAGCCTTCCACCATGATATAGTGCCAACAGATTGTACAGACGATCTGTAGACCAGGGTATAGTTTTCCTTTGGTTGTAAGAAACTCCCTGTGAGAAGGCAGTGCAGCAAGAGTTGGGGTGAGGGCGGTGCCTGTGGCTCAGTGAGTAGGGCACCAGCCCCATATACCGAGGATGGCGGCTTCAAACCCGGCCTCAGCAGAACTGCAAAACAGAAAAATAGCTGGCCTTGTGGCAGGCACCTGTAGGGTCCCAGCTACTTGGGAGGCTGAGGCAAGAGAATCACCTAAGCCCAGGAGTTGGAGGTTGCTGTGAGGTGTGTGATGCCACGGCACTCTACTGAGGGTGACATAGTGAGACTCTGTTTCCCAAAAAAAAAAAAAAAGAAAGAAAGAAATATAGGCCAACAGAATAAAATGAGATTGTACAGAAACAAACCCTTGCATATACAGTCAAATAATTTTTGACCAAGATGCCAAAACCATTCAATACAGAAGTTCAGTCTTTTAAAAAAAATAGTGCTGGGCTCGGCGCCTGTGGCTCAACGGGCTAAGGCGCCAGCCACGTACACCTGAGCTGGTGGGTTCGAATCCAGCCTGGGCCTGCCAGACAACAATGATGGCTGCAACCAAAAAAAAAAAAAAAAATGGCCGGGCGTTGTGGTGGGCGCCTGTAGTTCCAGCTACTTGGGAGGCGGAGGCAGGAGACTCGCTTGAGCCCAGGAATTGGAGGTTACTGTGAGCTGTGATGCCACAGCTCTCTATCCAGGGTGACAGCTTGAGGCTCTGTCTCAAAAAAAAAAAAAATAGTGCTGGGAGTGGTACCTGTGGCTCATGGGTAAGGTGCTGGCCCATATACTGAGGGTGGTGGGTTCAAACCCAGCCCCAGCCAAACTGCAACAAAAAAATAGCTGGGCATTGTGGCGGGTGCCTGTAATCCCAGCTACTCAGGAGGTTGAGGCAAGAGAATTGCCTATGCCCAGGAGTTGGAGGTTGCTGTGAGCTGTGATGTCACAGCACTCTACTGAGGGAGACAAAGTTAGGCTCTGTCTCTAAAAAATAAAATAGAAAAACTCACCCAGCAGCTGTAGTCCCAGCTACCCTGAAGGCTAAAGCAAGAGGATCTTTTGACTCCAAGAGTTTGAAGTCGCTTTGAGCTATGCTGATACTATGGCACTCTATCCCATGTGACTGAGAGTCACAATTAAATAAATTAATAAATAATAATTTTTAAAAAGGAACCAAAAAAAATAGTAGATAAACTGAACTTCAGGCTCAGCACCTGTAGCACAATGGTTACGGTGCCAGCCACATACACTGAAGGCAGTGGGTTCGAGCTTGGCCCCAGCCAGCTAAACAACTACAACAAAAAAATAGCCAGGCGTTGTGGCGGGCACCTGTAGTTCCAGCTACTTGGGAGGTTGAGGCAAGAGAATCGCTTAAGCCCAAGAGTTGGAGGTTACTGTGAGCTGTGATGCCACCGCTTTTCTACCGAGGGCAATAAAGTGAGACTCTGTCTCAATAAATAAATAAATAAATAAATAAATTGAACTTCAACAAAACTAAAAACTTCTATGTATCAAATAACACTACCAACAGGGTAAAAAGGCAATCCACAGAATGGGTGAAAATATTTGCAAATCATGTATCTGACAAAAGATTAATATCCCAAATATATAAAGAACTCCAAAAACTCAACCAAAAAACAAGGAAAAAACCCACTCTAAAATGAGCAAGAGACCTGAATAGACATTTCTCCAAAGATACACGAATGGCCATAAGAACATGAAATGATGTTCATCAGGGAAATGTAAATAAAAACCAAAATGAAATATCATTTCACATCTTCCCAATAGGGTGGATATTATTTTTAAAAACAGCAGAAAATAATATGTTGGTGAGAATATAGAGAAATTAGAACTCTTTTGCATTGCTGGTAGGAATATACTTTTATACTTATTTATTTTTTTATTTTTTGTAGAGACAGAGTCTCCCTTTATTGCCCTGTATAGAGTGCCGTGGCGTCACACAGCTCACAGCAACCTCCAACTCCTGGGCTTAGGCGATCCTCTTGCCTCAGCCTCCCGAGCACCTGGGACTACAGGTGCCCGCCACAATGCCTGGCTATTTTTCTGTTTTGCAGTTGGGCCGAGGCTGGGTTTGAACCCGCCACCTTCAGTATATGGGGCCAGTACCCTACTCCATTACCCAAAGGCGCCGCCTGAGACTCTGTGCTTCCCCAGGCACATCCAGGAGCTCATGGAAAACAAGAGAAAGGGTCTAATCGGGTGGTGCCTGTGGCTCAGTCAGTAAGGCGCCGGCCCCATATACCAAGGGTGGTGGGTTCAAACCCAGCCCCGGCGAACTGCAACAACAACAACAACAACAACAAAATAGCTGGGCATTGTGGTGGGCGCCTGTGGTCCCAGCTACTCGGGAGGCTGAGGCAAGAGAATTGCCTAAGCCCAGGAATTGGAGGTTGCAGTGAGCTGTGTGACACCATAGCACTCTACCGAGGGCGATAAAGTGAGACGTTATCGCTACCAAAATTAAAAATAAATTTAAAAAAAATGCATGGAAGGCATTAAAAAAAAAAAAAGAAAGGGTCTAATCAAGCAAATTCCCTCAGCTCCAGGGAACGGGCTTTGATATGTCCAGCCAGTGGGAGTTCAGAAGTACTTTGGACAAGTTACTATTGTACTTCTCCCTGCTACTTTGTCTCTATAAATGTGACTATTCTAGGTACTTCTATCGTACCTCTTCCTTGCTTTCCTTTACTGAGTGGGAGTTTGTATTGAGGTTATCTTTTTCTGTGTATGTTTGTGAAGTACAGATAACTTGGTTTTTCAGTTCATAAATCCGAAGCTGATTGAGAGACGTTAGCTGAATATAGTGACCAGATGGGATTTGAGGCTATTTCTCATAAGGATATTCTGTGAGGAGAAACAGATAGTTGGCTCAGAAAGGCAGACTGTGAGCTGGGCGTTGTGGCGGGCACCTGTAGTCCCAGCTACTCGGGAGGCTGAGGCAAGAGACTCGCCTAAGCCCAGGAGTTGGAGGTTGCTGTGAGCTGTGTGGTGCCACGGCACTCTACCAAGGGCGATAAAGTGAGACTCTGTCTCTACAAAAATATAAAATAAAAAGAAAGGCAGACTGTGACATACAATATTTGTTTCTCTTCTTCTTGAACCTGCAGCCACACTTCACTTCTTAGTGGCGTTGACAGATTTAGCAAATAAAAATACAGGATTTGGGCTTGGTACCCGTTGCTCAGTGGCTAGGGTGCCAGTGAGTTTGAACTGGGCCCTAGTATGCTAAAAACAATGACAACTACAACAAAAAAAAATAGCCAGGTGTTGTGGCAGGTGCCTGTAGTCCCAGCTACTTGGGAGGCTGAGGCAAGAGAATTGCTTAAGCCCAGGAGTTGTGACGCCATGCCACTCTACTGAGGGCAACATAGTGAGACTCTGTCTCCAAAAAAACCAAAAAAAAAGGATAGGATTCCCAGCTATAACTTTACATTCCAGATAAACAATGAAGAAATTTTAAGTAGAACGATGTCCCATGCAATATTTGAAACATAATCATACTGAAAACTTATTTGTTTACCTCAAACTCAAATGTAACTGCGCATGCTGTATTTTACTAGAGAAGCCTCCTTCTCAGCTCCTTGCAGTTAGATGTGACCAAGTTCTAGACAGTGAAAATGATACGTCTCTATTCCAGTATTCCAGGCTGGCCCCTTAAAACCTCTCTGAAAGTAAAGGACTTTGAAGAGCTACAGGAGGGCAGCATCACAGCATGGAGAAGATTAGGTAGAACTGCTCTCCCTTCCCAAACCTGCACTAAACCAAACCACAATATAAATAAGAATTTTTTTGGGACAGAGTCTGACTCTGTCACCTGGGCAAGACTTCTGTGGCCTTGGCCTAGCTCCCAGAAACCTCAAATTCCTGGGCTCAAGTGATCTTCCTGCTTCAGCCTCCCAAGTAGCTGGGATTACAGGTGCCTGCCAGGACACCCAGCTAATTTTCCTATTTTTTTAAAATTTATTATTATTATTATTATTATTATTATTTGCTTTTAATTTCAGCTGGCTTTTACCTTTATTGGTTTCCTTGTTTCTTTGGTTTTTTGTTTGTTTTTTTCTTTTTTTCTGAGACAGAGCCTCAAGCTGTCACCCTGGATAGAGTGCTGTGGCATCACAGCTCACAGCAACCTCCAATTCCTGGGCTCAAGTGAGTCTCCTGCCTCCGCCTCCCAAGTAGCTGGGACTACAGACGCCCGCCACAATGCCCGCCATTTTTTGGTTGCAGCTGTCATTGTTGTTTGGCGGGCCCAGGCTGGATTTGAACCCGCCAGCTCAGGTATACGTGGCTGGCGCCTTAGCCTGTTGAGCCACAGGCGCCGAGCCTGTTTGTTTTTTTCATTGTCCTTCCTTGTAAGGATTCGAGGGCTGGTTGCCTCCCAAGTAGCTGGGATTACAGGTGCTCGCCACACCGCCCGGCGGTGTTCTTTCCTGGTGGTAGAGACGAGGTCTTTTACTCTGGCTCACTCATGCTTAAGCTGGTCTCCAACTCTCTGAGCCCTGGAAATCCACCCGCCTCGGCCTCCCACAGCGCTGGGATTACAGACTTGAGCCACAATGCCTGGCCTATTATTTTTTTTTTTTTAATAGAGACAGAGTTTCACTTTATCGCCCTCAGTAGAGTGCTGTGGCATCACACAGCCCACAGCAACCTCCAATTCCTGGACTTAGATGATTCTCCTGCCTCAGCCTCCCGAGTAGCTGGGACCACAGGCACACACCACAACGTCCAGCTATTTTTTTGTTGCAGTTCGGCCAGGGCCAGGTTTGAACCCGCCACTTTTGGTATATGGGGTTGGCGCCCTACTTGATGAGCCACAGGCACCGCCCTTAATTTTTCTATTTTTTTTTTTTTTTTTTTTTTTTTTAGACAGAGCCTCAAGCTGTCACCCTGGATAGAGTGCAGTGGCATCACAGCTCACAGCACACTCCAATTCCTGGGCTCAAGTGAGTCTTATGCCTCTGCCTCCCAAGTAGCTGGGACTATAAGCACCCACCACAACGCCAGGCCATGTTTTGGTTGCAGCCGTCATTGTTGTTTGGCGGGCCGGGGCTGGATTCAAACCCACCAGCTCAGGTGTACGTGGCTGGCACCTTAGCCCGTTGAGCCACAGGTGCCCAGCCCTAATTTTCTATTTTTAGTAGAGACAGAGTCTATCTCTTGCTTAGGCTGGTCTTTTTTTTTTTTTTTTTCAGACAGAGTCTCACTATGTTGCCCTCGGTAGAGTGCTGTGCCATCACAGCTCACAGCAACCTCAAACTCTTGGGTTTAAGCAATTCTCTTTCCTCAGCCTCCCAAGTAGCTGGGACTATAGGCACTTGCCACAATGCCTGGCAATTTTTTGGTTGTAGACTCTTTTTTAAAAATTATTTATTTATTTATCTGAGACAGAGTCTCACTTTATCACCCTCTGTAGAGTGCTGTAGCGTCATAGCTCATAGTAACCTCCAGCTCTTGGGCTTAGGTGATCTCTTGCCTCAGCCTCCCGAGTAGCTGGGACTACAGGTGCCCACCATAACTCCTGGCTATTTTTTTTTTTTTTTGAGATAGAGCCTCAAGCTATCACTCTGGATAGAGTCCTATGGCATCATGGCTCACAGCAACTTCCAATTCCTGGGCTCAAGCGAGTCTCTTGCCTCCGCCTCCCAAGTAGCTGGGACTACAGGCGCCCACCACAACGCCTGGCCATTTTTTGGTTGCAGCCACCATTGTTGTTTGGCGGGCCCAGGCTGGATTTGAACCCACCAGCTCAGGTGTATGTGGCAGGCGCCTTAGCCCGTTCAGGCGCCGAGCCAGCAAGAATAATTTCAATCAGCTTTGCATTTCGCTGTATTTAGTATATATTAGGTATTCAATAACTATTTGTTAGATGTATGAATTAATTCAAGGACTATCCATGAAAACAATTCAGCTATAGTAAACCCTAGCTTTAATCATAGAGTTATTTGTATTTGAAAGTAATGAAGGGTATTTAATAGCCAACAATGAGGAAGTGGTTAGGTAGATTATATTAACAGTATAACCATAGGTTTTGAAAATTTTATTTTTAAGTTTTTAATACATGAGGAAAATCTTCAAATATTAAATATGAAATAGGCAAGCTAAGTTATATAAATTTGAGATAAAATATATAATTGAGACACATATTAATAGTGCTTATGAAGTGTTTTTATGTTTAGCATTTTTGTGTATACTTGATTTCTACAGAGAGCTTGTGTTTCAGGATGCTTTGAGAAATAAGAAACTCAGTTAGTTTATTCAGAAATGCAAAAGCTTATAGATATAAAATGTCCTGAATTAGAGCAATTACTTCAGTGGCTAAGTGAAATAATAAGAATCTGGGTTTCTCTTTTTTCTACCTTGCTGTCTTTAACATGTTACTCTTACTTCTTCTTACAAATGGATGTGAAATGGCTGTCACAATGCTAGGATCATGACACCTCTGGCAGGAGAGTACCTTTCTTTGTTTATCTCCCTTCTTAAGAACGTATCAAATCATCTCTGCAATCTTCCACCAGGTCTTCCCTCATCTCTCATTGCATATACATAGGTCATCGACCTGCCTTTCACTGAACAGATCACTGGAAAACAGATGAAAACATATACCTGGCTGAGTCAATTAAATCATTTAGGGTAGGAAGACTTCTGAATAAAATCAGTACAATTAGGTCTATTTAGTTAGGAGAAACCCGAACTGGTTGATCAGGGCTATCCAACAGTGTCTGTGGCAGTAGGAAAACATTAATTACCAAGGTGAAGTATTCTTTTTCATGTTATTGTTTATTGGCAGAGTAAATCACATAATGGTAACTTTCATTAATTTGTAAAGTTTTTTCATTATTTCTTTCTTTCTTTTTTTTTTTTTTGAGACAAAGTCTCATTATGTCATACTTGGTAGAGTGCAGTGGCGTCACAGCTTGCAGCAATCTCAAACTCTCGGGCTTAAGAGAGTCTCTTGCCTCAGCCTCTGGTGTAGCTGAGACTACAGGCGCCTACCACAACACCCAGCTATTTTTCTGTCTCAATTAGCATTGTTGCTTAGCTAACCCAGTCTGGGTTCGAATCTGCCAGCCTTGGTGTATGTGGCCAATACTGTAACCACTATGCTACCGGCACTAAGCCACATTGTGTCTTAATATTACTTAAAACAACCTGGGGTCTGTACTGGATCATTTTTTAATTCCAAAATCTAGGTTTGCCAGATATTTTCCTAATTTTGTCATGTACACTAATGTAAGTTTTTACTATTTTTTCCACCTTTGAGTGGCATTTTAATAATTTTGTCTTTGCTTTGTATCTATTAAAAGCAGAAAGGTTGGACACCACTAGTATTTTAATTTTGATATAGGATTACAAGCATAGACATTTCTTAAGAGAGAAATCACAAATGAGTAAAACCAGACAAGGACTACAGATACGTAGCACAGAAATAAAATGAATTATATGCGTTTTAAAATGTTATATACTTACTTCTACCTACCTAGATATTTTATCCTTGTCTTGAAGTTAAAAAACTAGTAAGAAATCATTTTTGATTTCCTAATTCTTTTCCACTCATCCGAGATAATTCTAATATACAGCCAGGGACATAGTGTCCAAAACCTTCTAAATGCACTTACCTTTTATCACCAAGGCATTTAGAATCCAGTGGTCAGAAAAGGAAGGGAGGGTGAAAAGAGAGAAAGGGTGGAACATCCTGGCGAATGTTTATCAGATAATGTTAAGATAAAGGTCAGGTCCCACAATAGGCATTTAGGATTATGATTATTTATAAAGAGTTGTGGAGGGAATAGCAGGTGAGCACCAGGGTTCTCTGCTCACTTTAAAAAATGCCTTATAGGTTTCTGTATCCTTAGTCTACTTCTAACACTAGCTTTATCTGAATCCTCTAGACAAAATAATTCTGACTTTCTCATACAGCATACATCCTCATTAACTTTATTAGAGCAAAATACTTGTATTTTCCTGTATGGAGATGGTTTCACAAATAAATTTTCATAATCTACCTGACTTAATTACACAAAACCAATGGAAATAGATTAGAAACAATGTTTCATGTAGAAAAGGCCTGAGAATTTATGGAGTACCTATTACATTTCAGACACTATATTTAGCACTTTCTAATTTATAGTTTCATTTAAATCCTTACAGAAATTATCTAGCCAATAAGAAGCTGATTTTAGCAAGCTGAATCAGTCACAGAGTAAATGTAAAACACTTAGTATAGGCTTGTCTCCAAAATACCACATACTCCATTATTAGGAATATATCTTTGCCCACACTCATCCTACTAGTTTTAGAGAAAGCCCTTATTTCAAAGCTGGTCCTAACAGATTACAAAACTTTTTTTTATTCCGATATTCTATGATGCAATTATTTCGTGAAATATGCACCTCATTAACAGTTATTTTCTCTTTTTAGCATTCTACTCACCACGTAGATTCACAATGACTACATCTCAAAGTCAGAGTGAAATATCTGTACGATAGCTCTTCTGTGGTAATGGGACAAAGTCTGTAATACTGCCAATTTGAATTAAAATGTGCTGAGACCAGTAGTTTCTCTGGTAGTAATAGGATTCAGTGTTCTTTAAGGGGATGCACGTGTTCTTCCTGCACATTTAGTTATCTGAGCCTCCCTATAAATTCCAAGTAAATATGTAACATCCAAAGTAGTATTTAGCACACTAAATTATTTCTACAATTTAGCCAAAACCTTAGGAAATGGTTGGCATGTTCTGTGAGGTAGTTTTAGGTCATTATCTGTTTTGCTGAAGTGACTTTGATGGAAATATCCAAGGACTCTGCTTCATTAGCATTCTAGGGATCATCATTCATACAATACTCTTTTTTCAGAAGCACAGTAACAATAATAATAATACTAAAAAGCTGACCCTGGCTTTTCTGTTTGTCAAATCTCTAGGACGCTAAGTTGCATGAACATTTTGAGGACTATTACATATGAAAACCTTCAGTATGAGAGTTTAAACAGCAAGTAGTAGGATCCATACTCTCGAAGAGATCGCAATTTATTGGGAAAGCAAATTAATCAACATTTTGTCCATCAAGATGCAAATTCCATAGAGAAAGGCATCACTGTCATGAGCCAGACTTTGGACATGTTGGACTCTTAGGGTTTGAGGGACTGCAGTGTGGTGCGAATCGTATTGACCAGGAGGTACCAGGTGCCATGGTTCCCCTAAGGAAAGGTGCGTCTACACGCTTCAATAAGGCAACCGTGAGCAAAGGGGAGGTGGAGTCCGGCTGAGCCTGAGAAATCGAACTTTTCTAAAAGGTTTACCTGTTTTGTGTGCTTTTCTCTCAGATGCTTGTTGTTCTTACTTGTAGTGACAGCTGACTCTAGTGGACTCTACTGCCTGCACAGCCTTGAGACGGGGTGGCCTTGAGCACATAGGGAGAGGGCGACGCAGGCAAATGTGGTTTGGTTCACGTTCACTGCTCCACTGATACACTTGAGGAGTCAGCAGCAATCTCTGAGACCAGCTAGAAGCCGCAGCTCCAGACACTTCAGAACTAAAGAACAATCACTTTCAGAACTGCAGTGAGCAGAAATATACAATGAAGCTGGCCCCCCAAAGAAGCGTATTGTACTGCAGCACAGGGTGCAGCCTCTCATCAGGGACCCGCTCCTTCCACCCTCCTGTGGTCTCCTATGTGAGACTCACCTCAAAATACAGTCTCCAGGATTGTCATGAAAATCGGAAGAATAGTGTCTTTTTTCTGAACAGTTTTCACTTTTTTTTAATTAAAATCATGATTGTATACATTTATGGGGCACAATGTGCTGATTTGATATACAATGTGGAATGCTTAAATCAAACTGATTAACGTATCCATCGCCTCACTCACTTATTTTTTGTGGTAAGACATTTAAAATTTACTCTCAGTTTTATTGGTGAAGGACAGCATTTAAATGAAGACTCCTGCACTTTAGCAAAGATTTGCCCACATTATCAGAATCTCTGGTGATGGATCTAGGAATACGTGCACATAATGAAGCTCCAAGTTGGATGTTATGCATACTAAGATTTGGGAAATACCACGTTAGGAGAGAGTAACCTCGAAGCAGAGAAAAGGTGCTGCTCCTGGCAGTGTTGCTTTGCAGTGATGATGTGCAGGTCCTGGCTAGTCAAATTTTCATGCAATCGCTGCACTGATGTTGTTCAGTTTTGAACTGCATTTGTTTTTGAATTTTTCATATTGTCACCAAGCTTTTTCACTCCCCAGCTTTAAATTTGACCAAAAGAAACCATCTTTAATTTTTCTACTCCAGTTCAATCCGTAGACATTTCTGTTTTTCAGAAGCACACATAGAATTTTCAAAAACATGGCCAGACAGGGTAATTCATTCCCCAAACCTTAGCCCTTTGGAAGAATGAGGCAAGAAGGTCACTTTAGGCCAAGAGTTTGAGGCCGCAGTGAACTACAATGGTGTTAATGCACCCTACCCTAATCAACAGAGTGAGAACTTATTGTTTCTAACTCCCCCAAAAGAAGATGCTTCATGGTGTGTCTTAATTGCATCTTTAGCCTATACCTCTATTATTGCATTTTTTTTTTTTTTTTTTTTGAGACAGTCTCAATATGTCTCCCTGGGTAGAGTGCCGTGGTGTCGCAGCTTACAGCAACCTCAAATTCTTAAGCAATTCTCTTGCCTCAACCTCAAATTCTTAAGCAATTCTCTTGCCTCAACCTCTCACTGTAGCTGGGACTATATAGCGTCTGCCATAATGCCTGGCTATTTTTTTTTGTTGTTGCAGTCATCATTGCTGTTTAGCAGACCAGGGCCGAGTTCAAACCTGCCACGCTTGGTGCATGTGGCCAGCACCGTAACCACTGTGCTATGGGTGTGAAGCCTATGATTGCATTTTTAATGTTCTTCTCATATTCAAAAAAAATATGTGTACATGTGTGCAGGCTGTCTTTCAACCTTCTGTTCAGCTTTTTGTTTAGTAATGAGCATTGCTCCAGGAATGATGGACTGGTTATAATCTGGGACTTTATTGACCCTGTCCTTTCATTTGATATCAAATGGGATTTGGAAGTATGCTGCTCAGGGAGCTGGGAGTGGTGTCTGTGACCCCACCAAGTCAGATGACATCTGTCCATAGCAATGCTGTGTCATCCTTCATCTTCCATTCCTGACTTTATGGGTTCATAGAATTTTTGGACTTCAAGGATACCCAATAGACCATGTGGCATATAGAAATATTGTCATCCAATTAATTAGAGTTAGAACCCAAGACATGAGACTCCTAGTCGTAAACCCTCTTTACTGGGCAAGTTATTAATTCGATTTTAGGTTTCCAATTAAGGAATTTAAGGACAAGGTAGCATAAGTAACAGATTTTATTACAAAAACTGGATTAAAATGACTGCTATAATATTGAGCTAACCATACGTATTTCCAGGTATAAGATCCTGTGCAACCTCAGTCTTCTACAATACTTGTCAAAACAAAATGTTGCAATAATTCTTGCCAAGCACTTAACAATTGCAGTTATGTCTGAAGAATGCAGTCATGGATTTTCTCATTCCTAGATCAGTTTTGATGACGCATGTAGACTTTACAAGAGAAAGTCTTCCCGGAATTGTAGAAAGGATCTGCTCATGTTAAGTATGTCTCCCAGGGGTCCAGTCTCCAAGGAAGAACTGAGATTTACCTCACCATGTGATCCACTGGGGATAAGAGGTGGGTTCAGACTATAATATTAACTCGTTCTAATAAGCATTGACTGCCTGTCATGTGGGAATGAGGTACCAAACATGGTGGTGGATTCAGTTATTAAAAAAATGCATATATTATCTTGCTGAGGAAACTAGCCCCTCCATCAATAACAGAACTTTGATAATTGTCAAAATATTAAAAAAATCATATCACTTTATGAAAGCATTAAATCACAAGATACAACCACAGCCATAACGACTATTGATTATATAATCTTGAAGGGATAACATGCATAAATAGTATTTGGAGATATATACAACAATTGTATGATGATATTCCAATATGTGTGATTTCTCTGGTGTCAAAATTGCAGGTACTGCTGAGGTAACAGTGGTTGATGCTAACGTTTGTAATTGAAGCAATGCTTAAATTTCAGTTAGATTTTGATGAAAATAGAGAAAACATTTTGCTCCTCCAAGTTCACAGACTTCCCTAAATTTTCTCTATCGAGTGATGGCTGGGAGAACTATGGGCCCCAGGCACTTGCACTAAAGTTAAATGTTGCCTAAAAAAGTCAAGTCCATAGAAGAAGAGGGTGTAAGAGTGGTCACCAGATGACGGGGGTGATGACTGTGAGATGGGGAAAGGGGAGATGTTTTCCAAAGGGTACAAAGTTTTAGTTAGATAGGAGGAATGAGGTTCAGAGTGCTATTGAAGAGCATGGTGACTATAGTTAATAATCATGTCTATTTCAACATTGCTTAATGAGTAGATTTAAATGTTCTCCCCAGAGAAAGTAGGTATGTTAATCAGCATGCTTTGATAATTTCACAGTGGAAACATATATCAAACCATCCCATTGTATCTCATAAATTTGTATAATTATTATTTGTAGCTTTTTAAATAAAAGCTAAATATGAGTGCAGTTTAGATGGAGAACAGAGCACATGGGTTTTGCACAGAAGCCTCAGATCTCTACCATAGCGACTCAGGATCCCTGAACATTTGAAAGGACTTTTACTTCTTTCTTCCACATTCTTTGTATTTGACAGTCTTTTTCCCTTTCACTTAGAGGTATGCTCTGTCTTAGGAACTGTAATCTCTGTTAACTATTTTATCTACTTTATGTGTTATTAGAATGGATACAAATTGTCTATTGTAAACATATATCCTTGCTATTCTTTTTAAAACACCTCTGTTTGGAAATCTTGTCTATAGCAAGCCTGAAAATAAGGAATCCTAGTCAGATAAACTTGGAAACATCTTCCTCTGTTTAATCTTCTATGATTAATAAATTCACCTTTGGTTATTTAGTTCTATATTCATGAATTTCTCTACTTATTTATTTAAAATTACTTAACCAACCCAGGCTTTTAAAAAAAACATTATTTTTACATAACATAAAAATTGGAGCGTATATCAAATTCATTATACAATGAAAACTTTGCACCATGCCCACAGCCCATCAGATAGCTCACTTTTCTTAGCCTTCTATGTATGTCCTTTCAGAATATATATACACATGCATATATATTTAAATATGTACACATACATGCAGAGGGTGCTAATCATGTATACTCATTTTTAGAAAGGAGAAAACTGTGTTGAAGTTGTAATCCTCAACCTATGCCAATAACAAAAGATGAGTATGAGTCACCGTTGAGCACCTCTTCTTTTTTTTTTTTTTTAGAGACGGAATCTCACTTTATCGCCCTTGGTAGAGTGCTGTGGCATCACAGCTCACAGCAACCTCCAACTCCTGGGCTAGGTGATTCTCTTGTCTCAGCCTCCTGAGTAGCTAGGACGACAGACGCCACCACAACATTCGGCAATTTTTTGTTGCAGTTTGGCTGGGGCTGGGTTCGAACCTGCCACCCTCGGTATATGGGGCTGGCACCCTATCCATTGAGCCACAGGTGCCGCCCAGAGCACCTCTTCTAATTACAGAAGTCAAATGTGACTTGAATAGTACAGACTTCATACATTTTTTTTCCTTTCTTAAAATGTGTATACAATTTTTGGCATCTGCTGTATATATGAAACTATATCATCATCATCTATAAATAGTCTGACAATCTGTTGGGGTCATTGCATTGTTTATTCATCATAGCCTAAAGGGGATGTATCTTAATGTTTGCATCATTTATTTTTATTTCTCTAAGTAAGGCACTTTTTGAAGATTATTATATAACTATTGCTCGGCATGCTTGAAAATTTCCACCATGACAAAACTTAGCCTGATGCAAGCAAGGGAAAGGTCATTGGAGGATAATGTGGGTTTAGAGATGTAGCATGCATTGGAGGGGAAAAGGTCAAGAAAATAGTTTAGAAGATATATGGTTAAATTTCAGCAAGATAAAATTAATGCGAAAAAAGCAGCTGCTTTTCTGCTTCAGTTCCTGCCCTGACACTTTGCACAGCTAAGCATCAGAGGAGAAAGGAAAGTAGGTTGTCGGTGGCTGGGCGGGTCCGATTTTCATGCCTCATCAGCCAGCACATTATCTTCTGGGTGTCTTTGTGATTTCTTTTTTTTCCCCTCTGATACTCATTGTTGCACTTGTTCTGCACCAGTGAAAAAGTAGCTAGAAAACAGATACAGACTTGCACTCACCTTCTCCTACTTACATTTAACTACTTAGTGACACCTCTGTTATGGAAGACCTTCAGTGAGCTGTGAAGGTTAGTGAACAGCCCTGACCCATTTATTACTACTCAACCTTTGTTTCAGGTGAACTTGAAAGGGTGGTTATAGGATGAAAGGATATTTTCAAGACCAAGTTAAGTTAAAAAAAAAAAAAAAAAAGAGTCTGATATATGTTTAAAGAGTAATGGTAGCTCTCATTATTTTGGAATTTAAAATCCAAAATGTGCCACAAATCACACAGTAGGTGGCACTGAACCCAGCTGATTATCGGAAATGCTGGAAATGTTGCTCTTAGTTAGAAACCCACAAACTCCGGGCCTGTGTTCTGTAGATTCCACAGCCTTGAGAGACTTGTCTATTGTTCTTGTCACTAAGTGATTACAACAAACACACATTCTCAGGAAGGTGAAGAATGACTATCTATTGTGGATAGGTATGTGGGTAGGTGTGGCTTTTTAAAAACCTCTTCTTGTATTGTTTTAGCTTTGCCCTAAAATTACATACAATGAAAAGTATTTGCTTAACCAATTATTTACCCAGCATTTTAATGTGCAGATTAATGCTAGAGGAACAAAAAAAGAGAATGAACTTTAAAATGTGGGATGAAAATTGTGAAATTAGTAAGGAAGAAAATTAGGTAAAATTTTTCCAGCTTCACTTTTTCATGAGTGTTTTATCCACAGTAACAGTTGTAACTTGTACATCATGAAGCTTTACAGGAAGATAGAAAAGAAAGTTTACTTGTATACTAAAAAAAGACAAATGATTTCATGCCATTTGCTTTGTTGTTGCATTACAGTATTTGTACATGTATTTACCATCTTTGTTGATTCAGCCGCCTGATGTCATCTGCTCTACTGAGTGCTTCCTCAGAATAGGGACAATGTGCTTCAGCCTTTCCATCAGCACTGTCTGCAGCAGGCCTGTCACTTCTTTTATAAATTCATGTAAAGATAAAATGAGTTCCCAAAGTGTAATGAAATTCCTCTGTGACTTCTCCAGTTAGAAGAGGTCAAAATTGCCATGTTTGAGAAAGAAGGATTAACCACTCACCGTGTTATAAAACCATGGCTTGTCAATTGCATGAGTACGTCACCTTCTTAGCAGTAGGAATTAGCTTCTTACAGATTAATTCCGGTCACGGTGAAATAGTCCTTCAAAATTCCCCTGCTTTTAGATTAGTAATGTTTGCTGAAAACAACCAGGATCTCAGTAAGTGTGATCATTTTGATTTTAAATGGGAGATTCCATGCTGTTTGCAGTTTATCACCAAAAAGCAATGACTTGCCAATGCCACTGGATTCTGTCTTAGCGTCACCATCTTGTTCAACATCTTGAGCAAACATCCCAATTATGGAATAACGCAGAAAACAGACCACACAATACTGTTCTGTCACTGTCTGTCTGTCTTTCTCTCTTTCTCTCCTTTCTCTTTTAAGGATAAAGGTAATCATAACCATGGAAACAAAACAATAATACAGTATCAACAAGTAGAATGAAGTAGAATAAAAATGATGGAATTTAGACTGCAGCACCGGGCTTGACTTTTTTCTTGTTGTGTGACCTTAGCCAATTCATATCATCTATAATTAACCTTACCATCCTTACAATCCTCATTTGTAAAATGGAAATTTTAGTTGATTATGTGTTTTGAATATTAATGGAAGAAAGGAGAGAAAGAGTAAGGAAGGAATATCACATATTATTTACCCAGTGTCTTTCTCTTTCTCTCACACACATAATAAATATGCAGGCTCACATATATACATACATAAAAATATCATATGTAAATTCCATATACAAAACAGTAAAAATGAAAGCTGCAGAATATTAGTGAACTTTTTGCGGGTATTGGGATTGTAGGCAGTTTTAATTTTCTTCCTTTAGTGTTTCTATATTATCTAACACAAACAAAAATCAGAAAATCCATAACCAGAAAAAGTTATTCAAATTAGACTCACAATGGTCTTGATTATAACTCTTAAAATACATTAATAGTCTAAAATACAAATAACTTGGTTTGGTTTTGTATTCATTTTCTATGGTTGCTCTAAAACATTACCATAATCCGTTGGCCTAAAATAATAGAAACTTATTTTGTTACAGTTCTGGGATCCTGGGGTCCAAAATCAAGGTGTCAGCAAGCCCATGTTTCCTCTGAGACTCTGCAAAGAATCCGTGGTTGCCTCTTACTAGCTCCTGATGCTGACCGCTGACCCCTGGCATTCCTTACCTTTTGCAGGTGCAGTAGTCCAATTGCTGCAATGTCACACAGCGTTCTGCCTCCAAGTCTCTTTCTTTCTCTTCTTACCAGGACAGCAATCATACAGGATGGATACGTATCTCATCTTAATTTAACTAATTACTCTGCAAGGATCCTAATTCCAAATAAGGTCACATTCTGAAGTGCTGGAGGTTAGAACCTCAACATATCTTTTGGGCGGGGCACAATTTGACTCATAGCCAATGTAAAGCATGCTTTCGTGTCTGCTCTTGGATATGTAATGACAAATAATAAGATTATCTAGTCTCTGCCTTCAAATTCTAACAAAACAAACTGACATGTTATGACACAAATATAATTACTCATCAGTATTTACAACTGATGTAATATGTTTTTTTTTCCTTGATGTTGTTTTTCTATTCTGCCACAAGGGCAAGGATGTCTTCTTTTTGCTTTTTATTATATTTAAATGAGTTAGGAATTGAGTTTGACTGCAGGGAGGAGAGCTGACCAGGCTGGCGTAAACATAAAGGGACATATGTTCCTCGCACTGTGAGCAGTCTTAGAGTGGGCAATTAGTTGCAGTGGTTCAGCATCTCAAGCATGTCTAAGACCCTTGACTTAGTGTCTTAAAATATATGCTACACAGCCACGATTTTATTCCAAACAAGAAAAGAGAGAAAGAAATGAAAAAATAAATGAAAGGCAGCTGAGCATCCTCCCACTGCCCCATTGAAGAAGTATTTTCCTCAAACATCACCCAACAATTTCTGCAACAGCACAACAGTTAAAATGGAGAAGTTGATGAATGAAGGAGTTGTTATCTGTACACAATCCCAAACCCAACAGAATCTGGACTCTATTCCTAAGGAAGGATGGAACAAAGAGTTATTGGCAAGTAACTGGTTATCTCACTCTCACTCCCTGCACTGCCTGCAAGATTTGCTCAGAAAGGGTGGGTGGAAGAAGCGTCTAATAAGGAAAGACATCCAATGTACCTTTTCCCTTCCCCCCATCCAACTCATCACAAACTCAATGTATTTTGAAGTGATGAAGGATTGTAAGACGGTGTCAGAGAAATAATCATCTAATTAGGTCAAGTTAATTTTTCCAAATATAACTTGAATATGTGACAATATGGTTGGATACCAAAATGAGAACTTTAAATATAGCCTGCACAAATAGTTCTCAAACTAGTCCTAGGTTCTGACAATGGTTTACAGCCATGGAAAAATAAGAATAGCAAATGCAATCTGGAAAGTTTTCTCTTTGGTTAAATTGATTCAACTTGAAGAGCTGTTTTTCATTTTCAGACTATGTATTTCTTACTTTTTTGAGGGGGATTATAATGTTCTTTTGTTATAAAAGGTTGGTTATACCTTTTTGTTTTGTCCTGTTTTCAGTATTCTTACTCAGTAAGAAAGAAAACTATGTTTGATGTCTTTCTATAAAACATTTTTGGTCTCATGAAATCCAGAACTCTGAGACTCATAGGCAATTATTCCCCATGTTATAAATTTGGTACATATTTCATATAAATAAATGTAAGTATTTATATTTTAGTATTTATATTGCCCTTTGTAGACAAAAGAAAATTTATGCACATAACCTTGACTTTTTTGAATTTCCTTTTGTTTTCTGACATCAGCTTGGATATCTTCTAAATAGTATGACATTTAGGAAATGGGGCCCTGGTGAAGACTGAAATACATAGGGCAGACCACTGATACTCCTCGAGTTATGGTGGGATCACGTCTTGACAAACTCATTATAAGTCAAAGATATATTGAATAAATTCTGATAGTACCACTATAAATTTTTAGAAATCAAGTTGAACCATTTTAAGTTTGAATGCTTCTCTATTTGTGATGGGGTTATGGCTGATAAATCTATTTTAAGTTCAGAAAATCATTGTCAAACCATTGGAAGTTGGGGATCATCTGTATTTTGGCTGGATATAAGACCAAGCACTTTCTGTATATATTAGCATTTTTTCCCTCTTGCCCTTCATGTAGTGTGTACAAGTGATTTTCAGAGAGTTTGAGTGACCTGCCAAAGCAGCAGAGAGTGAAGGGAAAGACAGGATTTGAAACAAGCTTTTCTCCTTCAATAGACTGTGCTTTGAATCTGTTGAGAGAAAGCATGCTTCCTCTTTATCTTCCTGGGAGTGAAGATACGACTTTGTTCAATATAACCCTGATTTTGTTATTCAAGCAAAACTATTCCTATGCCTATTATTGGTAACATTTGCTCCAGCACAAGTGGTCTTCTGCAGAGCACAATCTATCCCACAAATTGTTCTCTCAATTGCTTGTTTATAAAGAGTACAATGAAGATATTATAAATCATGAGTGTTGAGTTGTGTTTGACTCTCTGAGTAAAATATAAAAGTATATTAGCTTCCCTGAATTTTTTTACGATGTGAACAAAAACATTAAGATCCTCCAGAGCTCAAGCAGTCAAGATACCTGAGAGAACACAATGTACAATGAGAAGAGGGACTGATGCTGGGTTTTAGTTTGAGAGCAGGAGCTTGTAGGGTTGAGAAGTTGGGCAGCTAGAGCCTTCATGACCACCTGAAGTGGGCAGTTACCACTTGCCCAGACAAGTTAGTAAAATATGGGGACATATGCTGATTTTCTCCCAGAATTTGTATTTCTAAGAGAAGCTTAAAATGTTGAATTTTACATACAAGCTCCCATTTCCAAAAGCTGGCAAAGAGTTGAGGTGTAATACATTGTATAGGTCAGCAGTGGATGAACAGACATAAGTCCAGAGGAAAGGCCAGTTCATGGGCTAAGAACTGGCACCATCTGAGTCAGGCTCTTTTGTCACATTCACATGCAATGGACATGATGTTGGACGTGGCGTGATTAACCAGTGACGTGCTAAGCTGTTTGTTGAGAAGAAAAAGACTGCTCCGCCAGTGTTACATTTCAATCTGACTGGAAACTGAAAGAGACTCTAGGAGAGACTTTAAAGCTAGTCCCACTGAGCAAGCACACGGATACGCCAACAAGTTTCTTCAGTTACAGAGACTGAGTTGTGACATAACCCCCTCTGTTTTCAGACTTAAAAAAGATTAAAGAAACATAATAAAAATATCACTTTAGAATTATTAGGGCCTCAGGGTAAGAGACAGGCATTTAGAACCTACTAGAATATGTGGGAGCAGTAGGAAGTTCCACAAAGAAGCCGGCTCTGCTGTGACAAACTTTCCTCGGCAAACTGGTTAAGGCTCATGAACAGTTTCTGACTGAGGAGTTAGAGGAGGCGGTATTGGGATCCACTGACAGGGCTTTAACTTCACGCTGGCTTTCACGTCCATTACTTGTTAAACTTTCAAAGTTCTCGAAACTGTTCCAATGCTCTGCTGTTAGGATGATAGACTGAGAGAGCCCCAACTCTCAGAGAGCTTGCATTTTCCAATAAACAAGAAAATACATAAATAATATCATGATCTCAGATGGTGACAAATCCTCTAAGGAAAATAAAAAAGGAAATGAGATAGTGGCAGAGTGAGTGGATGCGGGTACACTACATATGGTGTTTGGAAAAAGCCTTGATGAGCTCAGACCTCCACGGTGAGAGACGGAGAGCTCTGAAAGGTGTGCTGGGAAATGCTTCAGCAGAAAGAAAGAGCAATTATGAGGAAGGCTTTGAAATAGACTTAATGTCAAGCATCCCCTGCCCTACCCTTCTCCTGCATCCCAGGCGCTTGCATGTAAAATCCTGTTAGTTTCTATGAGTGAATTTTCACGTAAGGAAGAACTGAATAAGATGTAGTCTCTCTCTTTTTCTCTCTCTCCTTTAATAAAAGCCACTTAGAGGAAAAGCCATGTATACATAAAAAAATGAAGTGTCTGAAACAGAGAAATAAAGTTACATAAAGTCATTTCTTTTTTATTTATTTATTTATTTTTTGAGACAGAGCCTCAAGCTGTCACCCTGGATAGAGTGCTGTGGCATCACAGCTCACAGCAACCTCCAATTCCTGGGCTCAAGAGAATCTCTTGCCTCCGCCTCCCAAGTAACTGGGACCACAGGTGCCTGCCACAACACCCGGCTATTTTTTGGTTGCAGCCATCATTGTTGTTTGGCGGACCCGGGCTGGATTCGAACCCGCCAGCTCAGGTGTACGTGGCTGGCGCCTTAGCCCACTGAGCCACAGGTGCCAAGCCCATAAAGTCATTTCTTTAGGTTTGGCGTGGGAAAACGAACAAACCAACCAAGACTAGTTAAATTTAACCATGTATTTAACCAAGACATGTTTTGAGAACTAGGTACTACCCTGGACTGAAGATGATTGCAGAATGGCCCCCATCTTCACTGTGGTGAGTTATGTTTACAACCAGAAAACAGAAAACAACATACATAAACTACCTGATTTGTGCAGTTGAGGTAATTGCCTTATTTGGGCATACTTAGGCAGCTTTCAGCCGGGACTGGTGAGGGATCAGCTGCTATGATTGGCTGTGACTAAGTTGCTACGTTACCGAGGGGATAGGCCTAGGTTAAGGTGCAACTTGTTTACACTGCAGGCTAGGGTATAGCTCTCTACTGATGAAAGCTGCTGGGGCCAAACTTAATTTAACCAGTGCTTCCTCTAATAAATTCTTCATGGCTCTCATTTTAATAAAGAAGGACACTTCCAGAAACAGGATCTGGCTATAGCAGTTGTGTTTACAAGAAAACCCAGAGGCCTCAGAGGAGGCTGCACTTTGTGGGGATGGCAGGAAGCATCTGTGAGACTGGGAGAACTGAGGTTGGGTGGCCCTGCCAACTTCCCGTGTCATCTCAGTTAGCCCCATCCAAGGAAGATTCTTTAACACATACAGCACCACATGGATAAAATAGAAAAGTGTCTCTCTCTCTTGGCTATCTGCCCAGTCCTAACAATTCTTCCATGTTTTCTGGATTGGACATAATGTTCTTACTCAGAGTTGCATCTGGGATTCAAATGAGATTTTTTTATTGCCTTCATTTGATCTTTTTTTTTTAAATTTCTTAGTTTAATTTTTATTAAATCATTCTGTATATATTTATGGGGTACAATATAATGATTTGATATAAATGTGGAATGCTTAAGTCAAACTGATAAACATAACCATCATGTTACTTATTTTTTGTGGTAAGACATTATAATATACTCTTAGTTGTTTTGAAATGTAGCCTTGCATTGTAGACATTAGGTGAGATCTGAGCAAATGCCTCCCTCCATTCACCCTCCCCCCCTCACATCTTTGTGATGTGGACTAATCTTACCTGAGATAGATAATATCTCGAAGTGGTTTTGATTTGCATTTCTCTGATCATTAGGGACGATGAGCATTTTTTCATGTGTTTTTTGGCCATTCACCTGTCATCTTCAGAGAAGTTTCTGTTCAAGTCTTCTTGCCCACAAAGAAATGGGGTCGTTTGTTCTTTTCTTATTGATTAATTTGAGTTCTCTGTAGATGCCAATTATTAGACCTTTGTTGAAATCATAATATGCACAAATCTTCTCCCATCTCAAAGGCTGTTTGCTTTACTTGCAGTGCCCTTAGCTGTCCAGAAGCTTTTTAGCTTGATCAGATCCTAGTAATATATTTTTGGTGTTGTTTCAATTGACAGGGGCATCCTCCTTATAAAATATTTTCCCAGGCCAATATTTTCAAGTGTTTTCTCTGCACTCTCTTCTGGTATTTTTATGGTTTCATGTCTTAAATTTAAATCTTTTATCCAGTGAGAATGGATTTTTGTTGGTGGTGAAATGTGAGGGTCCAGTTTCAGTCTTCTACAGGTCGCTAGCCAGTTCTCCCAGCACCAATTGTTAAATAGGGAATCTTTTCCCCATTGTATGTTTTTCTTAGGCTTATCAAAGATCAAATGATAATATATGGCTGGGTTCATCTCTACATTCTCTATTCTATTCCATATATCTACATGTCTATTTTTTGTGCCAGTGTAATGCTGTTTTGATCACTATAGATTTGTAGTATAACTTGAAGTCTGGTAACGTGATGTCTCTAGATTTGTTTTTATTTCTAAGTAATGTATTGGCTATTTAAGGTTTTTTTCTGATTCCATATAAAGTGAAGTACTATTTTTTCAAGTTCTTTAAAGTACGACATTGGTGCTTTGAAAGGGATTGCATTAAATCTGTAGATTACTTCGGGTAGTATGGACATTTTATCAATGTTGATCAGCCACAAGCATCATATACATACATAAATTGATAAACATATTGCACCACATAAATAAAATAAAAAACAAATACCATATTATTCTATCAATAGATCCAGAAAAAGGTTTTGATAATATCTAGCGTCCTTTCATGATTAGAACACTTAAGAAAATAGGTTTAGATGGGACATTTCTTAAACTGATAGAAACCATTTACAGTAAACCCACAGTCAATACCATATTGAATAGAATAAAATTGAAAACATTTCTACTCAGATCTGGAACTAGACAAAGATCCCCCTGTCATCATTACTATTCACCATAGTACTGGAAGTCCTACCTATCACAATTGGGCAAGAGAAGGGGGTCAAGGGTATTCAAATGGGGATAGAAAAGGTCAAACTCTTGCTTTTTGTGGATGACATGATTTTATACTTGGAAAACCTCAGGCACTCAACTACCAAGCACTTAGAAGTGACCAAGGAATATAGAAATGTCTCAGGATACAAAATCAATACTTATAAATCATCAATAGCTTTCATATATACCAATAATAGTCAAGCCGAAAATATAGTCAAGGACCCTATTCCTTTTACAGTAATGCCATAGAAGATAAAATACCTGGGAATTTATCTAACAAAGGTCATGAAAGATCTCTATAAAGAGAATCATGAAACCCAAAGAAAAGAAATAGCAGAAGGTGTTAACAAATTAAATGAGAATGTTGAGGCTGATCAGGTTTAGACTGAGGCTACAGTCAACATTTCTTTGTTGTACAGCGTAGTTAAATATCATGCTACTGGAATTTTCTCTATCAATTCCTAAATCTCTTTAGAAACAGGATCCATGTTAACTTTGTATTCTCTATGTAGGGATTTTTCTGTTTTTACTTCAGAAGATAAGCTGTTTCAGCTATAACTAGTTGTAAACAAAATTTTAGAGGACACAATTTCTCTGACCTCTTAGCTGCCTCGTTCTGAGTAATTTTGTCCTCTTTTGTCCACCCATTCATAGATTGCCAGTATCCCTCTTCTTTCTCCCTCAGCCCCAGTAGTAGGAAGTAAGAAAACAACAACAACAAAAGAAACCAATAAGAGAATTGTAATAGAAATAGGTTCCTCCTATTAGATAACTCTATTTGGGAGAAGCAGCAATGTTTTACAAGGAAGTTACTATTAGATACACTCTTGATAAATGACTAGATATTGCTGTTTAGAAAATAAAGGAGCAGCATTTTAGATAATAGGAAAGTGTGTATAAAGGAACGTCAGCTTTAATAACACGGGGGAAAGCATTGCGGTCAATGTGATCAGAAGTAGAATATAGTAGATCAGGGTATGAGATGTAGATGTAACATTAACATTAGGCCATGTTTTTAACCCATCATCCACAATCACTATACTCTCTCCACTCTTCAATGCATCATTGGGAAATAACCTGTTTTCTGAACTCTTCTTTAGATCCTGAGACAGACTGCACGGTGTCCTGGGTTTCTGCCCATTTATCTGGTTGGTCTTCATCAGTCTGTTGGACTCATAAATGTTGGGGCTTCCTAGGCTTAGACCATCTATCACACTCCCCTGCCATTTTCTGTTCTCTATTGAAAGGACCGCCTTTGTGAAGTACCTATGAGCTACCACACAATGGCCAAACTGACTAGTTTCTTTTCTTTCTTTCTTTCTTTTTTTTTTTGAGACAGAGCCTCAAGCTGTCACCCTGGATAGAGTGCCATGACATCACAGCTCACAGCAACCTCCAATTCCTGGGCTCAAGCGAGTCTCCTGCCTCTGCCTCCCAAGTAGCTGGGACTACAGGCGCCGGCCACAATGCCCGGCCCCATTTTTTGGTTGATTGGCGGGCCCGGGCTGGATTCGAACCTGCCAGCTCAGGTGTACGCGGCTGGCGCCTTACCCCTTGAGCCACAGGCACCGAGCCAAACTAACTAGTTTCAATTGCTAATCTCTTCTTTTATAAGCTGAATGAATTTTTGTCTCTGGTTTCCTCATCTATAAGGCAAACACAGTAATAGAACTTATCTGAGAAATATGTTGGGGTCTTAAATAATTCATGACAAGTGCTCCCAAAAAGATTTAACAGAGCAGGCCTGACTGCTTATCCCGAGAAAAGCCTGCTCATAAGTCTGGTCTTGGGCTGGCATTAGGGAACTTGGATTTGGGGAGTGTTCCCACAAACCTAACTAATTAGAGAGATTTACCATGCCTAATCTCTTAATAGAAAAAATAGGGTTTGTGCTAAGCTTCTGCTATCCTTCTGGTAGTCTGGAATTTTGTACGCGCCAGGAAGACACTGTGTATGTTCTGAGACTCCAGTGAAAACCCTGGACACTGATTCTCTGAAAACCTTCCCTGGATGGTAATATTTCTTGTGTTACAATAACCCACTGCTGGGGAAATTCAGCATATCCTATAGTCCTGGGGGGGTGGAGGGGAGGACTCTGTGCCTGGCCTCCCTCAGTCAATGTCCCATGTCCCCTTTCCCTTTGATGATGGTTTTGCTTTGTGCCTTTTGCTACAATAAATCATAGTTGTGACTATGCACTGAGTTTTCTGAATCCCGGCAAATAATTAAAAAAAAAAAAAATCTAAGAGCAATCTTGGGACCTCCAAACATCACATGTAAAAAAAACATTTAGGTGAGTCAGGTATATAATAAGCATAAAACAAACATTAGCTATTTTTATTATATATCCTCTTTTTCTAAGATGAGTATCTCCTGGCTTTAAGTTTTACCTGGATAATGATAATTACTGAATATATACATTAGTAGTTTAACCCCCTTTCTAACTCCAGAGGTTCATATATCAAATTTTTCTGTAGGCACTGCTCTCACTGTATCCCACTAATTTTCATAAGTTTGTTCTCGTTGTTACTTAGTTAGAAATGCTTTTAAATTTATTTTGAGGTTAGCTTTTTTCCTTATATGTTACTTAGAGGTGTGGGGTTTAGTCATCAAGTGTTTTGATGTTTTCCAGCTGTATTTCTGCTGTTGATTTGTAGTTTACCTCCCCTGTGGTCTCAGAGAAGAGATTGTGTGATTTCTATTCTTTTAACTTTATTAAGGTGTATTTTGTGGCACAGATACAGTCAATCTTGATGAATATTCTGTTACCTTCTGTCAGAATTTTTTATCTTCGATTTTCCATAATTTGAAAATAATATGCTAGATGTAATTTTTCTGTCATTTATCATGCCTTATATTCTCCTAGCTTCCTGCATCTGTGGTGTGGTGTCTGATATTAATTTGAGGAAATTCTCAGTTATAATTATTTTTAAATATTATTTCTGTTCCTTTCTCTTTATTTTCCTTCTGATATTCCCTTTATGCATGTTTTACACGTTTATGTAGTGGTCCCATAGTTTGTGTACATTTTGTTTTTTCAGTCCTTTTTTTTTTTTCTTTGCTTTTTAGTTTTGGAGGTTTGTTTTGAAATATCTTCAAGCTCAAAAATTATCTCTTATAAGGGAATTCTAAGAAAGAACTGGAAAAAAATGTGAGAAATCAAGCAAACATCACCCTGATACCAAAACCAGGAAAAGATCCAACTAAAAAGGAGAATTTCAGACCAATTTCACTCATGAATATAGATGCAAAAATTCTCAAGAAAATCCTAGCCAATAGACTACAGCTTATCATTAAAAAAGTCATACATCATGATCAAGTAGGTTTCATCCCAGGGATGCAAGGCTGGTTTAACATACGCAAGTCCATAAACGTTATCCACCATATTAACAAAAACAAAAGC